>DWEI01002979.1:0-13450 GCA_018245875.1 Mysoria ambigua | reverse complement strand
CGACCAGGGAATCGAACCCGGGACCTCTCGATCGGCAGTCGCATCTGCAACCAACACGACCAACGAGGCAGTCATAATAAGAATATATCAAGAAAAATAAACACACGAGAAATTTTATTTTTGCCAATATTAGGCACTATCCAAATACAGAGCCTATCAAACTTGTTATTTAATATTCTTACATCAGCTATGAAAACAAATCAAATAGATTAAAAACATTATTGTATAGGTTGTAAACCACTTTATCTATAAGCAATAAAAGTTTATATTTCAAACTTTTATTAAAAAAGTAGTGTACACAAATAAAATAGAACAGAATTTATGAATTGATAAATTGCTATATGATACGTCCAATACCATTTACTTGCCATTTTAATAAAGTTTATTTTATATTTTAATGAAATTATTGGAGCGAAAATTTCAGTTAGATGTACATTTAACTGGATTTTTAATAACATTTATATTTTATGTGAGTTTGTGTAAAAAATAGCTTGAAATATACACTGTATTGACATAATGAGATATCGCATTGATATAATGAGATATCGCATTGGAATGGTTACAACCTCGATTTTCTTATATTTCGACAGTCCAAACTCACACACAGTGAATTCTACCAAAAATAATTTGTTCGAAAATTAGCACCCAATAAAATTGGATAATTGGTAGTAACTCTCGGGGGATATCCTGATAGCTTGCGATTAAACTTACAAACTCTTTTGTACACCTCACAGTATTCCCTAGGGTGTGTGGAATTATTCACACCAATGCCAATTAGTCAGTGTCGCAGATTATGACTTTAACTTATGGTATTCTGAGACCTTTTATTAAGAGATCGGGTTCCAATTGTGAATCATTAAAAACGTGGATGATGAGTCATTTCAGGAACGAGGAGAAAGTCATATCCAAATTATGAAAGCTCCAACTAGTTCCAGCATCAACTATAAAAGTTTAATCATTACCTGCACTGGAATCAACTGAGTTATTATATTTATTATTGAAATACTAGAGTCGTTTCGATTAAACAACTATTCTTGTACTTGATTTTTATAGGAAACGGTTATTAAATGAATGTTGGTTGCCAAACACACTATCTGGTAACTGCTTGTAACAACCCTATACTATCGTGTATATTAAAATTATTTATATGTGTAACGAAATACACAGTTTGGATAGAGAGTATCACTTTAGAGTCTTCGAAAAATTGATTTATGACAGAAATGTTATTGCTACATACCAAGCTCTCACTAGATCTTCCAAATGGGATTTATATGAAAATCACATTTGGGATTTAAAAATGTTATTCATAAATATAGCAATAGTAGTGAGATTGTGTGGTCAATTATTATTGATCACAGAATATATATCACTTCACGTTATTGTCACTAGCTGTATGACATCTGTCCATGGAGAATCGCCTCTTCAGTGAATGCTCGGACAGTGCACAATGACACACACACAATTGTTATCCAAATAATCCTAAGAGTTCATTCATACACATCGCTCGAAACACTTGAGCTTTTCAAATAATTCAATAAAATACCCTCGCATAGCTATTTGGTGCAAAAATAAATTGATTGGCTTGTGCCGCGCAAGCGAAAATCGACTTAGTCTACCATTTCAATGTGCGCACTTAGGGTTGAATTTTGCCTAATGACACTTGAGATAGGGTGTTTTAAAGGGTTCCATATGAATAATCCAATAGCTATTACTAGTGGATTGGTTGCTGATTGGCATTGCGATGGTCCTCATGGTCCGTTAAATGGGGAAATCTGATCAATTCTCTTGTAATACAGGGGAAATGTTTGCACAGTTCCCCTCTCAACTCGATTACATCTCCACTATATTAGCTTTTAATGTCTTTTGCACGGTTAAACTGGAATATGATAGCATTTACTTTGAATTTTTCGGAAAATCATAGAATTTATCAGTATTTTTTTCTAATGCAGATTTAATTTGACTCTTAATAACGCTTCATCTATGCTATCATAGTGTTCGCAAACCGCACAACAGCGGGATCTGCGTCTCTTCTCCAGCCCTTCGTCGTGACGGGGCTGACACCTGCCAGACTGTCGGGCGCAAGACAAGGTTGCGGCAAACCAAGAAGCTTAGTAAATGTTTTTACATGATCTTTATTTGTAATTTTTAAAATGATAGTAAAAGAATTTATAAATTAAATATTCTTGAAACTTGATTGAAAAAATTACAAAAAAAAATTGTAAGTAGGTAAACCTATTCAGTATTACAATGAAAACGTCCTAAAGAATTAAGTGTTCGTATTTGTTTTATTCCGATCAATATTAAGAATAGTTGTTTGAATTACATAGATATATAAAAAAAACAATAGTAAGACCACAAATCGAACAAGCATCTTCACAAATTGAACAAGTATCTTCGTTACAAGAAAATAATAGCTAAAATTTATGCATCCTTTAGCGCGTTTTTATTATGAGGGCTCGTTTATATCAACGTTTACATCAAATAGAGCCCACTGTGCTGTAATTTTACAAACCTAACATCCCAAGCATAAGAATGCTGGCAACGAACGTAACACTGTCGTGCAATCGCGTCGCGTGCGACATAGAGCGCCGAGGTGTCGCTCGGAGACCCGCCGAACGGTTTGTGACGTCACGTGACGAGTTACCTTACGCGGCACTTGTTCGACCAAAAACCCTGACATGTAACGATAAAGACTTACGTTGTACTAATGTAAAAGATGTATTTTTGTATGTAAATTCCATTACTTACAATATTGCTATTACATTATACGCAATTTTTAAAGTTTTGAAAAATATCGACGTTATAATTTTTTTTGGTATTTGAAATTCTTAATTCATAGCCTGTATCCATTTTTCAAATGTTGTTTTTAATTAATCGAAATCCTAATATCTCAGGACATCTACACACATGGTCCTCTGATCTCAAACTATGCATCGACAGAGCTCGTGTTACGTCAATCGGCTGATATACTACATACATAATATAAATACATACTTACATAGATATTTTCAAAAGAATACCAATTACAAAAAATAGTAATGGAATAATAGAAGCATTCACTGACCAATGAGCTTTACACAAGCCCTAAAGTTATAAATACAGTTAAACCATTCTGAATGCTTCCTCAGTGTGTCTGTTACTTTGTACAAAAACATTAGCGGAAAATACGCTTAACATTAATTAACCAGCAAGGCCGTGACAATAACATGTCAACTTAAAGAGGTAATGGCGAGTAACTTTGTCATAACGCGTATGACCACTGACAAAATATTCATGAACTTTGTCGTCGTCCCCGAGGGTCCGTTAGCCACGGTAAGGGTTGCCACGTAACAAAAAACATAGTTTATCGCCTATCATTTACCCAATGCTCATCAAACAAGACTATAACTTATTCCATTGTCCTCCCAACGTCTCAATATGCCCGCGTGAGCGTTAGCGGCTACTTGGGGACTAGTTTGGCGTGGCTTCAAAGCAAATAAGGAATAAAGAGCATTGTAATCATTTTCACTCATATTTACTGAAACTTTTTATATTTCACATTCCAAATGTACGTTTTCGTATGATATCTTCAGTTCTTATTTGTATATTTGTTATCAGATTATTCAACGTAATATCACTCTTGTAATGTCCATTATGTAGACAGAGGACAATATGAAACTTTCAAGTTTTCACCAGTTACGTTATTGTTAGTTTTACCACTTTTGTTACACGTTTCATTATGAAATACAAGATGAGAATATGCTAATTCCTTTATGCTGTGTTCCGGTTTGAAGGGTGTGGTAAGGGATACATACTTTTTCGAGGCATTCCAACATAGTCCTCAGGGGGAGAGGCGCACCTGTGGTCGACTTATCTGGGGTTGATTACAGATGTCCATGGGCGGCAGTAGCCACTTACCATCAGGTGGACTGCATGCCCGTCCTCTACTTCCATAGTATTAAAAAAGTACGAAATAATCGTAAATAATTCTGTTTCTTAGTTCTTATTTAAACATTTTTCATGTGACATGCCTCATCGCATCGTAACCCATCCCGGCCTTGTGAGACCGCGCAAATGTGTTACAGACTGCTCAGGGACCACTTTGACACTGACCCGAGAGTGAATAAAGGTGTGATAGACTCATAAGCGCGCAAACGAGTATGGTTTTATGACGAGAGGTAAATAAAACAAAATGGTGAACGAGTCGTGGGATTTATGCCTGGAAAAAACATTTTATAGGATTTATGTAATAAAAAATGTTCTGATGCGTAGTTTTTTTTTGCCTCTTTCTACATTTTTGGGTCTTTAACGCATCTGTATTTCACATACTTGTTCTTCAGCGTTCATTAAAGTTAGCTCATTCCTTTGAACAGCGAGTATTGACATTCCTCTTGTCTAACCATCAAGTGGAATCATATTGGTGATAACTTCAACTTTAGCTTTAAGTTTAGCTCTTTCTACGTCAACAGTTTGCATTATAGATTGTAATGCATTGTTCTAGTTAATATGTGTCTTTTTGTGCCACAAGTTTTGAAAAACACTGGGTTCCACAGCTCGTTAGCAAACTTCCAATCACCCAGTGGCTTATTTTGACAGCAAACTCTGATCCTGCCAAAATAGTCTTATCCTGTCACGAAAGCCTTATGCTATCAGAAAACTCAGTTCGGTGAAATCTCGTATATACTTAGACGCTATCTACGAATCGCCAATCGTTTAAGACTGAATGTAGTGTTGAACATTTATGAATAGATATACACCTCAATACCATACCACAATATCGGTCTTGTGCATGTGGTTAGTTAGCAGAATCTTATCACCTAATTGGAAAAAGAAACAGTATGTAAGTGAGGCTTGCATGGATCGATAAACATATTACTATTGAAGCTTTATCCTGTACAGAATAGTACCCACGAAAACCATTATAATGGGGACATCTCAAATAACATTTGCAATAATAGCATTTAAAATTATTTTTTTTAATAATCCAGATACGTCTAAAGGGGTATATAGACATAAACATTTAATTATGTTCAATTACATCGCACAAAAAGAGTTTAAATGTTTTTCCTGTGTTTCTCACAGCACGCGATGTTATAAAACAATTCAATTACCTTGACGCGAGCCGAGTAAATAATCATAAATAATAAAGCATTCGTCATAATGTCTATTTCTTTTTATTTATTTCAGAAAGTAAAAGATGTGAAACAAAAGTGTCAGGACTGAAAACTCTTTTATAATTTGATGTAAATTTTTATTTATTCGTTTATTTACCTTTTATATTATTTTTATCTTAGACTGCCTCGTTGGTCGTGTTGGTTGCAGATGCGACTGCCGATCGAGAGGTCCCGGTTTTGATTCCCGGATCGAACACTACAAAATTTTCTCATTTAGATTTTCTAGTAGTGGTTTGGAGTCTGGATATGTGCCCCATGCATGGCAATAGGCTCACCACCTATTTTACATTACAGAGGGACGTAAACGTAACTGGTGAATCGTGGGAATGTTCTGCATTCCTCTGCCTACAACTTCGGGGATTACAGGCGTGAAATTACGTACAAAGTGAGGCAATCGCGAGAACAACGTTGAACGAATTCCACATAATCAATTCTGTCTAAAAAATACTTTTATGGTCGCAGCTACCGCGTTTAAGATTTTTACGATCTATAGTAATGAGTTACTTACTACTACTAAGTTTGATTAACAATTACTGACTTATAGTCAGTAATTCAAGAAAGTCATCAAGAATTTCTTTAATGCTTCACTCTTTACTACGTTAATGAACCAATGATTCATTACGCACACACGAGTAAACAATTCATTTTAATGATTTTGTTTTTTTAACAAGCATGTAGCAAAATGAAATAAAAAGGTGGCAAGTAAGAAAACGCAATTGTTAGAAACAGCTAATACAGAACCGCAACAAGTTAACGCTGATTTATTTACCGTAACGATGGTTGCGAAATTCGCCGCATAAATCAGCGACGCGCTTCGGGACACGTTTCAGTATAGGGTAACCAGGTTTGATGGAAAAAATATACTTCTTTTTTTTAATTGTGTGATTCGTCATTCTCAAATTTGCGTACATCGAGAATGACGAAGAAGATATACAATGCGAATGTTGAGGGAGGCTAATACTATCTTGATCAAATACTGGCTGATGGGGGAGTCAGAAGTCTCCGAACCTGGGGTGCATTTATGAATGTGGGGGAGGCGCGGCGGGTCTGTAAGGATAGAGATATTTGGAACTCGATGATCTCTGCTTAACCAGTAAAAGACCTGGCGTGAAGATATGTATGTATGGGGCAATATTAACTGCTGATCGGGTTATATATCGGATGTTTGTTAGACTTTCTTGTATAAGTTTCTTGAAGAGGGCCGGAATTTGGATTAATACTTACGTACAGATATAGAATCTATTCTATAACAGGACGTAAACGTAACTGCTGAAAATCTAGAGCGTACTATACTTGATTGACTACCACTTTCGGCATTAAATGAGTGATGTTATAAAAGTGACTTATATAAAAATATAACATTAAGTACTGCATAGTGTATAACTAATATAAATACTCATAGAAACAACTTTAGGTAGTTTCTATAACAACAATTTGAATAGTATCGCTTGTCCATTAGCCAATGGAAGTGTACTTCTAGTCAGACTGGAGATCTGATTACATCCTCCAATCTGTTTCAATTCAGATTGGATATAGTTATAATATATTATTCGCCATATAGGGCATAGACCATTTCAATTTATCTTAAACATTTTCATTAATATTGTTAACGTAAATGTTTAGAGTTAGTTACTGGGATTTTTTTATTACAATGTGTTTTATAAGTCTAGTATGTAATGGATAAAAAGTTATCTATCATTTTATTTTCGACAACCCTAACGATTCTAACGATGTAAGTTTAACATGAATGTGTAGAGAATGAAACCGCTAAGGTAAATGTACCTCCTTAATATGAAATACAAGACGATCATATTATACTTTTCAACGGTGGTTCGATTTGTACTGACTCTCGCAGGTGAACTGTGCAACAGATGTATCATTGTAAGAAAAAAAATTTTTTTTACTTATATTATTATTTTATCTGGATACCGAATTTGTCAAAATATTGGAGGAAAAATTAATATTATTTGCCAATGTTTTTTAACATACACACGACTCGTTTTAAAAAGTCACGTTATTAAATCAAGTAGTTTACATAAAAAAAGTTACACACAAAAATAAAATCTGCTTTAATTTCATTTTTATTCCCTAAGAGGATGCTTAGATTTGAATTGCGATAGGCCAGTGACAATGTTGATATTGAATACTAGTAGTCATTTTTTACTACTATTTTTTATTTTTCTATTTTTAGTTCTAATAGTCATTTTCTCAGTGCGTCTGGTATCCCTTAACATAATGTAATGTAACTTTACTAACTACAGAGTGTACCTATATAACAAGTAACATATAGCTAACAAGTTAAAAAGGAAAGATGAATATAATAGTTATATAATTTAAAACCGTAAAATGTTTAGCCCCTTTTCTAAAACTTGAAAGGACCATCAGTTTTTGGATTAAAACTACACATGTATGCACGCCTGTAGATTCCGAAGAGGTAGGTACAGGAGAGTAGTACACTCCTTTTTCACTAATTTACGTCTCTCTATGGGATAGGTGGTAAGTTTGTCACCATACACCGGGCACATTTAGACTCCAACTTACTTCTAGAAAATCTCAGAAAAATTCATAATGCTTGTCATGGAAACCCATGACCTGTCAATCGGTAGCCGCGCTTGCGACCAACACGACCAACGAAGCAGGCAGACATGTATTAGTATCAACGGTTCTTCTCTACAGCTACCTACTCTGTGCACCGTAAATATCCCGACAAGCGGGCGAAAAAATACAGAGCCAAATATTTACGATCTATATTCAAACGATGTGTTTAATCTTCCGAGTGACTTATGTTCAACACTTTATTTTTTCTGAAAACGTCGTGCGAAGGAAGCCAACGTACACGCACATGCACGTATCGCGTTTTCATAACATCCAAAACATAACTGTAACGATGGTATTTTTGTACAGCAAGATTAAAATTATATGTTTTTATTACATTAATTTAATATAAACGTAACATTACTCCTGTAACCGTTGAGATAGGCAGATGAGGGTAAGACACTCGCTTTTCACTTGTTACCTCTAGGTGTAGCTCTAAGTCCCACCATGACGCGGGCTCTACAACTCTAGGCATTTAGACCATCCTGAAGCCGTAACACTATAACGGTTTCGATTTCAGCCTTCAATTCCTGCGGTCTCAAGCATTACTCTTAAACATTTCAGTGTTGTGTCTGCAACTGTGAAATGAAGCACTCGTGCTAAGCAATCATTCGAGTCAATGTGAAAAAGGACTGGGTTCTCGCATTAAAAAATCCCATCTGAAAACATCAGGTAATAAATCGAAGTTTAATGCTAAGTTGCAAAAAGAATTTCACTTGAAATATTACAAATGATGTTGCAAGAGTTTAAGGAGTTAAGCTTTATTTGAACATCACAAATTTTCTTGACCGCACTATGCATCAAACACCAGTTTTAACACTTACATTGCTTTTATTTTGTAGAACACTCTTAGTCTATGCTCTTTTTTTATCTCATACAGACTTACTCCGTTTATAACGTTTTTTAAAAGTAAAATTTAAAAGTAAGTTCTTTAAAAATTTAATTGTTTTAAGCCTGACAAAAAGCATTATGAGACTATGATTGCCTACTTTAATGGTAGATCTTCTGACTCGTATTTGAAGTGGGCGTGCCCCTGAAATTATCTACGGTTCTCAGTTCGAGATTTATGTAATATTGTCTTGTTTGCGTATGACACATGACACATCTTTCATATTTAAATTAAAAAGTCAAACCAAAGAGATCAATAATATAATAATATATGAGGCTGTTGGCATTTTACAGTGAGGTAACGCTGCAAGCATCGACGCCATTTTTATTCTTCAAAAGAGAGCTATAAGAGCTATTTATGATCTTCAGCGTCGTGAGTCCCAATGAGAACTGTTCAAAGCCATTACAATTTTCGATGTGCCTTGCCAGTATTTTTAGTAAAAGCATAATGTATGAAAGAAATAACTATTTAACTTTGTTACAGAATAATAGTAGAGTGCATTATAATATTTATTCGCCATAGCGACGCTTCTTCCGAAGCGGTGGTAGTTTCATTTTGACGTATAAAAAGTATTCCTAAGAGACCAATTTTGAATAAATGGCATTTGAATTTGAATTTAGAAAGCGACAAAACTACTCAGCGTCAATAAAAAGTAATGAAAAAATACGCCTTTAATTTTAATAGGCAATAATGGTTACTCCCTAATACATCATGCGAAGTAAACATAATCGGTAAATCGAGGTTAATATATTACACTCCTTTGCTTTCATCTTCTAGGATTACAGAAGATCTTCTAGTTCTGCCTCCGAAGAGACACAACTAACAGATATAAGTTAGGAAATTAATCACTGCATGACCCGGGATTTAAATCCAGGAGGACATATCGATCGACAGTCACACTTGCAATACATTTTAAAATTCAACGCAAAAACTTACACCATTATACATGATCCGAAAAAAATATTATTCATTCATTCATCAACGGTTACGTTGCCTATTTGTAAGTAATTTATTATGGACAGTGCAAATGTAATGCGGCTAACAGGCCAACAGCATTTCATTGATATAAAAAAAAAAAAACAATAATCTAATTTCTCGTAGAAACCAAAACGATCGTACAACCTTGAAAAGATTACAGGCCAACGTGACATTGATCGATCGAGCGGCAATAATCGACTTCTTAGGGGGAATGAATGACACGCGCCCACGACAAAAACACATCGTAACACGAGTATATGATAGGATAATGGTCGGTCCTGTGTTGTTGATTAATTATATCTCGCTCGTTCACAGCGATAGATGTTTTTTTAAAGCCACACAAGAAAAAAATATTGTAAGTAAAACCTATCGAATGTTACAGAAAATATGAGACACGTCTCGTTATAGAGAAACTCGACGTTGTCTTGTGATATCTGAATTATCGGTAGGTTTTTCTGACCCGTGACTTACAGTGATCGTAAACCTTAATTCGTGACCGGTGTATGTCAATAAGCTTATACCTTATTACGTGCGACGTGTAGCATACCTTGTGAAAATCGGAATATTACTCCCGTCTACCTCCCGCACTGTGGAGGCTGCGTTAAGGCATAAATTAAGCAATGGGGCATGTTTTAGAATTACATCGAAAGTGTTTATTGATTGATAGATTAAAATTGTAATTTAGTTTATCGGTTCCTGTCTTGTTTAACAAAAGAGAATAGATAGGCAGGAGGAAGCAGTACTTTCCCGGGTTTCACTCGTTACGTTTGCGTCACACTTTGAAATAGGAGGTGAGCCTATTTCCATACACCGGGCAAAAATCCAGACCCCGCGCCCCTTCTACACATTTTAGCTGGAAATTCTAAGTTTGAAAATTTCAATAGCACTTGACCCGGGTTTCGGAACCACGGTCTCTCGATCGACAGTCGCACTTGCAACTTGCAAGCAAAAGTACATATTGTATACAACATAGGGCTTATTGACTATAGTTGATATATTGTATAGACAAAGTTTTATTTAGTTGATATCGGTAGTACGTAAGCCTAATAATTGGCTACATTTATATTACCTTGTATGCAAATTAACCTTTTCGTAACAGGTATAAAGTGACCACAAGATCCATTACGTAAATCATATACGATCTACTTTGAACTAAACATATTTTCTCCTGTCCCTCGGTCGTTCAGTGTCCTCCAACTTTCCCGACAAAGTGTTGCTGAGTTGCTGAGTGCGCAGTATACAAGTTATTGCGTCTCACAACATACTACACGAATACATGCTACTTCCAAACGGATGATTGCGAGACCGACGTTGATTGATAACTCGATACAATCGATGCCCCCAGGGAAATTACACACGGAGCCCTGACAAAAACACACACTAATACGCGACGGGCACATGACGATTGATCGATACACAAAGAAATGGATCGCGTCACTTAATTAGTGATTAACGATGTCCTTTATACGTGACGCGGGCACGTCGAACAGTTCTTAGTCTTATACGCTTTAATAAGCGTCTTTGTGCTTATATCTTCGTTGTATATTAGTTGAGACTTACACTGCCTTTTATATTTATGCGACATTCGTACATAACGTTTGCGTAATGTTAAATTGATTTTGACTTAATTGATAGTATGTATATGTCTAAATTTGTATAACTATAACATTTTGTACAACTGCACGCGTGAAAAATTAATTTTATGTGATGTAATACTTAATAAATTATTTTTAATGATATTTTAACTTAACTGATGAATCATGGGGTGTACTACACTTCATTGACTATCGCTATATTCTATAAAATGTAAATGTTTTATCATCCCTAGATCTACCTATAATTTAAACCTACTTATAATTATAAACGTGCAATGTTAATTATATTATGTTTGTAATTATTGGTATAATTTTTATGTACATATATGCCACTCCATGAATATAAAGTTGACAGCGTCCATAGGTAATAGTTTACACATTAAAGCACATCTTTGTAATCAAACCTTAATTGTAAGTAATTAGTTGTAAGTCATTATAATGTTATAATCATGGTGACATGATCGCTTTAGCGACAAAACCCTTCAATAAAAATTAAAAAATACCTTAATTGCATTAAAATATAATTTAAGCGATAAAATGTTCCTAATCTTTACTGTATTCTATGCTCTACAAAAATTGATTTAGGTCCACGTCAGTTTTTCGGTGGTCAGTCTTAAACCGAACTAATTAATACAGAGTTTTCCAACGTAACCATTCACATTTCATTTAATTATTCAAGTGCACGCAGATAAATACAGAGCTAAATGCGGAAAGTGCTCAGCGCAGGAGTAATAAATATTTATAAAAAAAAATCTCTGCCGAGAGATTTATTATAAATAGCGGTAAGAGGTATTTGAACCGGTTTTTTCTCCTATCGGTACGTTGACTGCCGTTATGGTACTCGTTCCCATAGGCAGCGGAAAACCCACGAAAGCAATAAATTGCATCAACGGAAAATAGTGTATTGGTAGTTTCGATACTTGTTTGGCAATAATTTGTATATATTTAAGCGCGTACAAGTAATAAAAATCACATGAAACTTCTACACATGAAATTACAAAGCACGAAATTACAAAGCAAATTACAAAATGATAATTACGAACTTCGTTTCATTGGGCGAATTTTAATTTCCAATTACAACTATTCCTTGTGTCAAAGACTGAAGTCCTATCGGCGTCAGTTGGACTCGTGGTAGGCTATATTCCGTTCTCATGCACGTTTGAAATGAATTTTTCGCCCAGGGTACTACAGAGCGCTCTGATATGAAGCTCTATAAGGAAGGCAGTAATATAGTGGTTCAGGTTAAAATTACATAAACACAGTAGGTACTGTTGGTTATAAATACGAAATACATATATTGTTTTTACTGATTTCAACCGGATGAAGAGATTAATGTTTACTCGGATTTACATCGTAACAGCGGTCGCGACAAGACCACAATCCTGTCACTGTTGTGGAAATTCAGACATGAATTGAATAAAAATCCATTACAAATGGAATGATTAAGTATTATTTATGTAGGAAATATTGTTATACCTTTAATACCTGTAGCCTTTATATTATAAAGATTTATAAATACTTCGCCTGGCCATTCCGCGGTTGCTTCTTTGTCTTTACTGTTTACTGTTAACGAAATTGTGTTTTTCTTTGCTGTTAAATTTTTCTCAAGAACCACAACTCTGAAAGACCTGAATCTTCATATCAAACGCCTTCGTAAATATAGCTAGCGTGATGACCAAAACGTAACATCGCAGATCACACCAGAACGACGGAGTTTACCTAATAATTAACATGATTTTTCACTATCGTACAATTAAATTGCATTCAAATGCACTGCATTGACTTTTAATTAAGTTAAAATGCAACAGTAATCTTATACCCTACGTTAGTATAGATGAGAATATTGTATCACAATCTATAAACAAAACTCGGGCAAGACATAAACAATGTTTTTCTTATATTCAATATTGAATTTCCTAACAGTTCGTCAAAGCCTACCCAATTAAATCAATTTTTAACTTTAACAACTTTAGCTGTTAAATTTGAATAACGAACTAAGTTGCCAGTTTCTTTTGTTTTGATTTGATTTGACGACTTTGATTTGATGAAAAATTTTAATATTCATTCGGATCAAATTAAAACGCTCGTTCTGAATGTAATGAAAAAAAGTTTTGGATTTGAATTACAGCGCAAGTGGCTGCTTATTTTGTCGTCTTTTCTTCGTCTTATCCCACGGTACAATCGCAATATTTTTTGTCAGCGCAATAAATTCTTCTTTATCAACTTACTCATTTAAACTT
>DWEI01002978.1:0-13451 GCA_018245875.1 Mysoria ambigua | reverse complement strand
AAATCCCAGGCGCGCACCTCTTAAAAATGTGCGATTTAAGTTTAAATATCACTTGCTATTACGGTGAAGGAAAACATCGTGAGGAAACCTGCACACCTTGACTTAAGAAAAAAAAAATTGTTCTCTAAGGTGTGTGAAGTCTGCCAACCGGCACTAGGCCAGGGTGGCAGACTACGGCCTTAAGTCTCTTTCTACGAGGAGACCTATGTTTCAGCAGTGGAACGATAGAAGGGTTGATATGATATGGAATAATGTTTAAGTTCTTCCTTTGACGTGCGTGTGCTAGACAGAGAAGTTTAGTACACAGAGGACGTAAATGGAGATTCTGCGCTGGTAATAGAGATTTAACATTAGAAAAACCAGTTAAAAATAATTACGTTATTTATTTAACCGCAAACGCAGCCATAACCTGAAAAAACCACGATCTGAATGCCTTTTTATATTGAAATAAGCCCAGCGTAAAATTAGCATAACATTAAACATTTCAACAAGCATTTTATATTACATGTATCTTAACATCCTATTATGATAATGACGTGATCATACATCTATTGTTAGACGTGTTAACAACATATCGTTGCGAGTATAAATAGTACGATGGAGATGGATTTAAAATAGTTCAACATCTCACTTTATTATCAACGTTCGTGTTAGTATAATGTTTAGCACATGGGACGACTATCGGACGACTCTTGTGGAAAATACCGTAGGTTAAATTTATTTCTTTATCCTTCTCTGAACACAATTCGAAGTCAAGAAGAATTATACTGCAGTATATAAATGTATCATATATTAAGTTGAAATTCTACGTTCAAATACGATACCTATGAAAACATGTGAGACTAAATTGTCCAAGTGCAACGGAAGAAATACAAACATAGTAAAGTTTACAGTGATCGCCGATCTGAAGGGTACACGTGAACAATTCAAATTTAGTACAGAGGCGTAAGTGACGTATACCCTACTGGATGGCCATCAAATATCGGTATTTGAAATGTCGTGTACCTACTACAAAGAACGTATAATTATGCAATCGAATAACTGCGATATAAATTCAAATTTCATTTAGGAAACTAAAAATGTTCGTCTCTTATTACGTTCAATAATTTTTCTAGCGTCCTTGTGGATATGTATAAATAAGATACCACTGCCTGAATAATAACAATATTTTTTATCATTGTTACAAACACAACTGGGACCAACATTCATCTGTTCCACTAGTAACCAAATGTGTTTTCGCAAGTTAAAATACATTTATTGCCCACTCTGACGAACTATCTATATTAGAGTCGATGACTCAGACAACGTAACATGGACCAAGACATTGAGGATTCCAATAAAACATATTATGTAATGCAGTCACAATCACTTTATAAAATAATAGGCCGTCGTGAGCATAGAAACGACACAATGTTGCAATAATTCATGAGGCGTTGCGGCATCGGGACGGCATACGAAAAACATTTTGCAACTGTTCAATGTACTGAATTAAATATATGATTTCAAATGTTTTAACTTAAAGTATATATAGGTCTCGTTATATACGTAAATAGTTTGCTAGAACCAAGTTTGCTATGCTGTATATTTATGTAGGTAGCTTGCTACATAGTTATAGGTAATCCCTCGAATTTCAGTGCAAATACATCTAAGCTTGATGTATATTTTTTCCGTTTTTTTTATCGCTACTTTGTCTTGTCCAAGAATGAGAAAGGTAAAAACATAAACCTTGCCACGCTAGGCCAATGCGAGTTAGCAGACTTCTCATGACTTAAAGAAAATTTACAAATCTCAAATACCTTGATCGACGTAACAATTAAATCTGTAAATTAAGACTAAACATTTTAACTGACACACCGCTTATGAGCATTTTGCACTGCGATCTTCGTTCCAACATCCGAATAACTTTGATAACGAACTCAATGTGGGTGTATGAAATTTACGTTAAAATAGATTTGCAAATAAACTTAGTGTGGGAAATGTAGATTAAAATTTTTTTTGGTATATTCAGAAATCTGAATATAAAGTAATTAAAGTTAGATACGTCCAAAATCTCAATCTCAAATGTCATAACACCATACTTTTATAATTTATATTTTCTAGTGGCTCGGAGTCTGTGCTCGGTGTATGGCAATAAGCTCCCCACCTATTCCATATTGGGACGTAAACGTAACTAGTGAAAAGTGGAAATGTTCTACATGTATATGATGTTTCATCTATCCCCACCTTATGTTAATTTTGACAGTATAATGGTTTTGAAAACCGGTAAGTTAGTTGGTGCCCAAGACATAATAAACTATCCTACTGTTATTGCTTTCATTTTCGGATTATATGGCAGAATAAATAAGACCGTTCATTAATAATAATGAAGTTTTTCAACAACAAAGAGCAGACAAAACACAATAAGCAGAAAGAGGAAAAAAGGGATAACAAACTAAAAGGTTCTTGTACGTAGTCCGAATACGAATTGAAAATAGGAAGACCGAATTCAGTGCAGGTTTTAGCATATCTGGACGCTTAGCTGGCGACCCGCCGGCTGCTGCCGCGCGAACAATACAAGTATGAGATATATGTTAACATGCCATTTACTTAGCCAGCTTAGTTTTATGCAGCCAGACGATATTACACAATGGCGACACGGAGTCGTAAAGCTTTTGTTTATGTTAATCCCTGGACCACTTCGACGAATTTACATGTTCTTTCATATTGACTACAAGAAAAGCTAAGCTTAAACAAACGAATATAAAACATCGCTGACAACCACTATTCTTTCAAATTTATTCCACAAGATAAAATTAGGAAGAAAGAGTATTGATACGGACACTCAGGATATGACTGATTTTTATTTTGATGGCTCAGAATCGTATTATAATATAAAGTACATTGCTCGTGATTATGGTGCGTGAGTCACAAGTTTGGTATACATTGTTGTATTACAGTATATTTCGATAGCTACGCTTTTATTTTAAATTGCTTCATTGTTGAAAGGGCTGCGAACATGACTGCTATTCTAGAGATTTTGAGTTCGCGTCAAGACTCCGATACTATTGGATTTTTATAACAAGAATTTCTATTTAGAACGTCTAGTAGTCACTCAGAGTCTAGATTTGTATCCGTTGGTGACAATAAACTGAGCCCTTATTCCATGATGGGACATAAACGTAACTGGTGAAGCGTGGGAGTATACGCACTCCTGTGCTTACCATTTGGGGGTTTACAGGCGTAATGATACGAGAGTTTTTACACTTTTATTACGGTAGATATTTCGACAATATTCTATATACTGCATACTAACATCTTGAGTAATTATTTAAATTTTAATGAGTATAATAATTAAAATTAACGTTATAAATATACATATAATAATGAACTCATAATTACTAATGGATATTGTGGTCATTAGTTCCCATGTTGTACTGTGGTATTAGTATTGGTTGGCTGACATGTATTGTACATAGTATTGAACATAGGTAACAAAATAAAAAAAAAATATCCATATAAAAATACAAACGCAAATCCAATTTTCTTGTTATCCGTGTGTACAACAGGCTCATTTGTGTTTTAAGTACCCTAAATATATGTTTCAATGTTAGTGAAATCGAATACAAAAAAATTCATATCTAACTGCATATAACAAATAAAAATACATACTTTTCTTGTTGTGAAGGCATGATCCGTGGAGGCGACACATGCTCGCCGCTTGCCCCATGCGGGCGCTACCTCGCCCTACCCGCCATCCGCCGCCAGCCGCCTACTGCCCGTCACTTCTCAGCCGCATAGTCACGTCGTCGTTGCACACGTGTATTCGGCACCATTCTCCCAACACGACCTATGTATGTGTATTTACGCACGCTGCATCAGGGTTGATTGAATACCGGCTGAAGTATATAAATATTGCTCTTTGCATTGAAACATGTCCGTTGATTATCCACTGACAATATGTACGCATATATTTTCTTTTGAATAGTCTTATTTAGTTTTCGAAAAAAAAATTCAACCTGCTTAAATATAAGTAAGTAGGTAGTATTACAATGCAATAATCAGAAATCTAACCATAAGTGACTCTATCCGAATTTACATTTTAGATGAGATTAGATTTTCGAAAGTAGGTACGTTGAATTTGTTTTTAAACCGTCCACATGCAATTTTATCGATTACTAGTATCATTTGGCCATAAAAAATTTGAACTAAATTTGTAAGATGGTACATTTCATAATTTAGCATTAAATTATACTATCTATTAGCCGTGGTTAATAGACATGCAGGTCACCCAATTTTATATATAGTTTCATTAAAGACGTCGCTACCTAATATTTTATATGATTTAAAAGAGCATACAATTGTTAAACATATAGGTATGCACATTTTATATATGACACGTACTTTCGACCAAACAACAAAATGCCTACATTTCGACCCAGTTGCCTACACCGTCTTCCGCATATAGCGGAGTATTGTTATTTTTGGCCTCCATTATGCCCAAATTTGATTAGTATAATTTAAACTGAAGAGGTGAATATGAAAACGTAAGATCAGAATGCACAATGGACTAGTCCGCTGGTGTAGTGGTTAGTAAATCTAGCGGATGCGTCAGAGGTTGTGGGTTCTATTCCCACCCAGCATAAATATTTGTTTACATTAATATGCGTATGTATAGTTTATCAGTCGCATATTTACCATAACACAGGCTCTCTTGATGGTTAATTTGAGTACACTTGGCTAGTGTGGAGATGTCCCAATTTAATATCATTACAATGCATATTTTAAGACAAATATAACAAATACACAACACTTTCGATCATCTTATTAAAACCTAAAGTTAGCTCCTGTTAAAAACTCAAAGCTTATAAAAAAATCTAAGTACGTACTTAGGTATCAATCGACTAAGTGCATGAATAATTGACTTCGAACCTAATCTCTGAAAAATTCAACGAACGCCTTGTAAGTGATGTCGAAGTGCGACGGTGAGGCGAACTGAGCTGAAGTATTCCGAGCGCCGAACAACGGAGGCATCAGTTATGCAGATTTTAATCCCCTTAAAATCTAAAACAGAGAGGTGCACACTATACTACACTTCATTGTATGTAAATATTTTGTGAGACTAACGTTATCATTAAATGTGTGGTATGCGTATATTCTTGTATGCGTCTCATACGAGTAAAAGCGTTCTAGGAGCGATTTTACAAGGAAAGGTAAGTAAAATCGTTTAAAAGTTGAAAAATAAACACTAATCGTTTCAATTACAACCGTACAAAACAATTCTTTTGAAACATTTGTTGCAAGTGCCGATCGGGAGGGCCCGGTTTCGGTTTCCGGGTCGAACACTACAAAATTTTCTAATTTAGTTTTTCTAGCAGTGGTTCGGAGTCTGGATATGTGCCCGATGCATGGCAATAGACTCACCACCTATTCCATATCGGGACGTAAAGGTAACTAGTGAAACGTGGGGAATGTACTGCAATCTTCTGCCCACCTCTTCGGAGATTACAGGCGTGAAATTACGTCTTAAATTCATTTTACAATGCAATGTAAAGAGTAATAAAATATTAGACATGATGGTCACATGTAACGGTAAACCGTCTTTCTTTCTTAACTTTAACTTTATTATGTTAATATACAGATACATGTTTAACTCTGTTTTGAGCTTTGATTTTGGTCACAACAATAGCCAGTATTTGTCTTTGGTATTCATGTATATATAAAATACTAACATAAAATAATAAGAATTAGCTAGCATTCATTCTTCAAAAATATGTTTATAAACGGTTCGTAATTGAATTTTTCAAAAAAACCAATATTACTAAAATGTGATCAAAAAGAAAATATTCTTCAAATATCACTTACCAAACATTCGATTTTGCTCGGTGCTATTCAATAAAAAACAAGTGGACGCGTTAACGAGAGAGATCATTGATTTTTTTCCGCTCTCATTTCGTTCGTTATCGAAGTTAAAAAGTCGCACAAAAACACACACCAACACATTTACCAGTCCGTCTGATAAATTGTACAGTGGCGTAGAAAAGCGAAAGTTGCATAACAAACGACAATGTGCCGCGGAGCGACAAAACAACAAATGGCATTGACAAATCGTCACAGCTACAGGCGTCGGGTGTCGGTCGTGAATGGGAGCCGCGGCACTAGTAGTAAATCATCGTCGATCGATGTCATCCCCCTGTCGGCCTGCGCGAACACACAGTCAGTGAACCGGCCGGAGGCTAAACGCGAGCAGACAAGGTCGAGTAAGTGTAGCCCGGTCGAAGGTGATCATTTCGAAGGTCATCAAATCTCTATGTCACACCGGAACGAAGTAAACTACGTGGGCCTCTGACTGCTTTACTCTTACATGAAATGTATTTCTTGGTTATTATTTTTTTATTCGGATGTCGTCATCACACGTGGCCGTAGGCTGGCCTACACTACGTTTGCTGCAAGTAGAAACTGGAAGCTGCAAACCGAGGACGAGACGCGATGACGCTCTCTTGGTAAGGCTTACATGTATCCAGCAGTGGCCTGAAATAGACTGATGATGATGATGATTTTTATTTGCTTTCGACACAATTACCTGTCGCGTGAGTCTCTAGCTTTATGTGCAGGTCATTTAACTGAATATCTTTGAAGTACATATTAAAAACGTAAACGTATAACTGTTTGTCAATGTTTTTTTAGTATATGATACTAGGGTTGGCCTGTAATACCGCCTGGTACAAATCTCAGAAACGTTCTAAGATTGAAAACTATTGCCTAGGATAAATTATATTCACCCTTTCTTTGAATCGTACCAAAAAATATTATTATCAATGTATAGTAGCAGATCTTTTAACTAACCTGATTGTTGCGCCGGGGGTCGTGGGTTCGATTCCCACCCAGAATAAACATTTGTGTGATGAGCACAAATATTTGTTTTGTGTCTGGGTGTAAAAAATATATATTTAAGTATATATTCATATGTATATATGTAGTTTATCAGCCATTTGGTGACCATACTGCAAGCTCTGTTGACACTTAGTTTGGGATCGGATGGCCGTGTGTGGAGACGTCCTAAGATATTTATTTATAGTCACAGTGGCAAAGTATTTAGACGAGGTCGTTTGTGTACAAACGAACCATGATAATGGAAACTCGAAACCGCCTGCCCAAGTCCAGACGGCAGCTATTAGAACCGCAGCGCGCTGTCAGACGCGCGACAACAGACGAACGGTGGTGTCGACCCGCGCGCGGCTCGCCCCGCCCACAACATTCCGTGTGCAACGTACGAGTGCACTGATAAAGTTGAAAGATATCGCCGGACACGTGCCCCCGTGTCCATGTTATGCAACGATAACAAACGTCAAAAGTATTCGCATCGCCGCTCGTGTTGTAACTTTTTTATTGCATATTTTTTTGTAGTTTTTTTTTTCTGGTAGTGGTTCGGAGTGTGCCCGATGATTATGACGTTACGTATTATTTTCCTATTTGTATTTTTACTCGCTCGACATATAATCAGATGATAATGCCACGTCTCTTACAGCATAGGCAGTTATGATTTATAACCGTTTGTTATCATACACATTTTCAAATATGAACAAATAAATAAATGAGGATAAATTTTCTTATTGCTCAGCAGTTCTATTTTTGTACCTCGAAAATATTCATTGAAAGTAGCGATCTATATTACCGATCTATAAATAATCACTAATAAAAATAATTATTATATAATTTAATTTAATAAATGTACTCCATTGATCAACACAAATTGTCATATTATATGTAAGTTAAAATTGTTATAGTAGATACAGTAATCTAACAAATGTTGATAGGTATAGAAGTATTAAAGAGAAGAAAGCATTCTTTGTAAGTAATAAATGCTTTTCGATTACATCCAAACCGAATCAATCGTTGACGTTTAGAGAGATAAATTTCGACATTTCTTTAGTACGCGCATTGGCTACAATTCCAGGGTCGAATGACTAAACATTTTGGACTCGTAAATTTGTCTGCAAAAGACAAGCTACAAATCACTTAGCTATCGTATCTTCTGGTACTTTTCGTTTAACCAATTACGACATCTAGGATTTATTTAGCTTATTCCTCTCTCTCTTAATACCTATTTTAATAGAATATTAAGAATACTTCAGTCAATATTGACAACGCATTTTAACTTGTGTATGCGCTAGAGGTGATGCCAGAAATAATGGCTATTATTCGCTGACAATAAAATTCTTTGTCGCCTTAATATTCACTGACATGTTCCGCGACACGACTCACTAACGAGGCAAAGTATATACATTTGCAGTAATCGTATTTCGCTGTTTAACAAAATATATAACATTTACATACCACAATGGAAATACCAGAGTTGTACTAATTATTTTCTTTGAAACACTGGAACAAAGAAAGTTGATACAGACCTTGTGCAACCGAAGTCTTTGTAACTACTTTTATTTGTGAATTCTAAAACTAGATTGCAAATATTAGTGTTAAAAAATTGAACTTATTTAGGTACATTTTAAAATGTACAAGCAACAATGGTCGATGGTATCACACCCGTGTGAGAATGTAAGTACCCAATGATAGGTGGGGTGCAGAACGTAACCCAAATTAACATAAATTACCCACGATATTTCTACGTGGCAGTGACTCGATGTGAGCTGTGAAATTCGCTGTGACAACACTGTAGTGGGTTTTCTAAGTGCCGATGTTTTAGTGCTACCGGTGAACCATAAAAATCAATACAAATATAAAGAACATCTAATACGATGTCTTGTTACAACTTAATTTACATCTATTTAACGTGGTTTTATTTAACACTCAGAGTTAATGAGACCTATGGATCGACTTGTCCAGAAGAGTCAAGAATAGAATCACATATAAGGTTCAGTGATATTAAAAACTGTCAAATTATTTACAATACTTCCGTAATAAGACCGTCCAGAAATATAATAAGTTACCCAGATTTTATCGAAGGTGCCATGTGGAGTCCACCAGGTGGAGTAAACGTATATCGGCATGATGAAACTGAAATCCGCAGTCGAATCGCTAATGTACATTCAATTTGATATCATTTTGATATCAAATTTGATATCAAATTGATTTCATTTGTATATCACCTCACATTATATGAGACTTTATTAGAATTTAACTTGTATGTGACATAATGATCTGCACAGACCGGGCTGGGCGATAGTGTAACTTTATAATAATTCAAGGGAGTAACAATTGAAGTTCAACAAATCTACATCACTTATAACGCGTCATAACGCTGTCAACTTGAACTATTATATTCTGTATATTCTGTATTCTGAAACGGTAGCACAGAATATTAAAAACTAAATATATTCACGAACCTGTTGTTCTTCCATTAGGCAGTATATTTAGAACAACATCTTAAATAAATGTTAGTGTAAATTGTAAAACAAATCCTTAATAAGTGTAAGGACAGACAACGTTTAATATCACGATTAATAACGAGAAGCTCAGACTAATGATTAGAATAATTCCTGATTCAAAGCTTAACTAATTGTAACTACGTATATTAATACCGATTCCACCACATGTATACTTTCATTGATGCAATATGCAGTGAAGTACTCGAGACGACAAGGTAACGCAATACGAGGCGGACGCCTCGAATACCAAAGAGCCTTTTAATGTATTCGTTCGGGAAAAATCGCGCCCACCCGCCTCAGGTACGCACCGACGGAATATGATGTGATCGACACTTTTAAGAGTACAGGTACAATGGATGCCGTAGTCTCTATTGGAATGAATGTATTAAAATTATTACCTAAAGAAATATGTACCAAAAATTTCAAATATTTTTTTTTATCTTGTTAACATAAAATTGTCATACTCCCTCCTTAGACAAATATTTTTTTTTCAAATAACAATAACAAAATGCACTTTTACGATTTAAGGACAGGCTCAACCTACCTTAAACTACCCGACAAATATGACCACAAAACCGGAAACTTTTCCAGCAGATTTCATTGCAATAGACACATGTTAACATTTCCTGAAATTCACCAGTCTAAAAAATAAAAATCTCACAATATATAATAATAATATCACAATATATGATTAACGATGTTCACATATTATGCTCACAAAAATCGTAAACGTAAAGAAAATGAAACTTTTAATCATTTATATAAAATATACAAAACTATGCCTTTTTAGACTAGGGCCGCACTGAATTCAATTTTTGAAAGTAAACAGTATAGTGCATAGTACATGAAATAACCTGTATGTAAGCAGTGAATTTATATAGTAGGTATATATGCCAACAATGAAATTGCCAGCTAGTCTGAGAACTAAACCAACACTCCATTGTTCTAACCAACTAGAAAAGTAATAGATGTTCGCGCGATCATACATTTTCATCGAAAACATTCTAGACGGGTTTGTTGAGGTAAACATTTTCTGCTCAGTTATTCGTGTGTTCGAATGTAATTGGTGGATCAAATAGCGTTCTCTACATTTTGCATGTTGTTTTTAAAATATTGGTGTTTCATGAAGTACACCAACGGATTTGTTTGATTTTTATTTATGTTAAGCATCGATATAAGGGGAAGACTCATCAAGGGCGGAGGCCTATGTTCAGTAGTGCACAGCTATAGGCTGATGATTATGATGGTCAATCGGTATAATGCAACACATTGTTGAAAATGATACCATTTATTGGATGATCATTTCCCTAATTCGACGGCGGCAATTTGCATGCACGAATGATAATTAATAAAACATTGATAAATAAATAAAAATTAAAGCCTTAGGGATAGGATCCAACAAAAATATTAATCAAAGGTTTCACCTTATCGAAGGTCTGTGATCTTGATGTACGCGCACCTATAAATCGCCACGCGCACCACTAACTCAATACAAAATTGCATATCTTAAGCACAGCCTGTTTACTTAAAATAAATCCCTCGGCAAATTACTCACCGGCTCGCAGACGAACCGTTGAAGCGGCAAATTATTTACGAATAGCGAATCTCCGGCGATACCACTTGGCGCCAAGTGTAATAAATTTTGCAAGTCAAAGTATTAAAATCTCGTTAAAACCCCGCCTAACAAACATCGGTAGTACTCTTTACATAGTTACAGCTCGCCGACTCTGTGGTTAATGTAACGTAATGAAACAACCAACAACTCACGAGATGGACGTGGCTATCATTGCCAAAGCGCAACAAGTGAGTTCACCCAACTCGTCGGGCGATCAGTCGACGCGATTAGTCGGCAGAGACGGAGAAAAAAACGACAGGGCTCAGGCCCAGGTGGATATAAGTCCTAAACAAAACCTGTATCGCAATTTATGGCCGATTAAATAGCGGTGTCTTGTGTGGGCTGCATACTGTAATGCCTATAGTAGGCAGTTGAAAACATTTTAAATGTGAATAACAAAACTTTTTTGTTTATTAACAAACTCAAATACATATATCTTAAATAATACAGCATGTAACTGTCTACGAATTGATATGTTTTGGTTCAAGGACAATCAAAGGTCATACACATTTAGCAGCAAAACACCTGTTTACCCAAAAAAATATACATTGCAAACTTATTACTATTCACGGCCTTGTAGTGACTACAGAATTTTACTAGTTTTGAAACAAAATATTATTTTAATAAAAAACCTTTGGACTTAATAATGCCGGCGCTCATAAAAAATATTGTTATATGTACAACTGTGTACATATTATTATTATGGATATACACTATATCACAAATAGATATAGTTTAAATGATTAGTTTAGGTTTAGAAAATCGGACGGCCGAGTTGGTCAAGTTAATTGTAAGAGATCGGGAGGTCTTGGGTTCAAACAGTCAGTTGGATTTTTCTAACTTAGATTTTCTAATAATGCATCGGGATTGGGAAATATGTCCGGTATATGGCAATAAGGAATCCCTAGTACGTAATTGTTGAAACATGCGATTATATTACACTCCTGGGCCTATATTTTCAGAGATTTCAAGCGTGATCTTGTTCAGTATTATTTCAGTGAAGATTTTATCATATTTAGTAAATCATAACAGAAATGAACAGAAAAAGCATTGATACAAAAACAAAGCAACTATATTATTCTGATTTTATCATTTGAGTTATAATCAATTTAATAGAGCGTATGTTAGTCATAACTCATATCACAAATTCATGATGTAATAATTAGGTACATGTAAAAGAATAAGGAAACATAACGGGAAGGATGATTCGAAACGGATTTCCTCTTTTTTGCGCGCGTAAACATGAAAAGTTTTTCCTTTACGTCCGTTCTTCGACTGGCTGCTAGTAACTGATGAACGACATCCGATTAAAAAGAATTGCGTATCGATTACATCTTTTCCTCGCCTTTTGATACCGATTTTCCAGTGTATCATTAAATGCTACAAGTATTTTATTTTCGACACCGGCCTACATCTACGAAGATTTTATTAATAGATATTTGGCACTAGGTGCTCTCTACGTACCTCTTCAGGCTGGATAATATAATAATATTTTGTAACTCGTACTAAACCTAGCAAAAACCCAAATTCAACATTAAAGTACAACAGTCAACATTTCACAGCAAAAAAATGATTTTAAAATATTTAATTAATCTATTCCACACTAAAAAAGTACAGATGATTCTGGCCAAAAGTCTGGCTTTTTAATTGATATCTTTGGATGGTCCAAACCCATGTCATTGATAAATGCATTTCGAGAATACAATGGACAACAGTAGCCATTTAGAGGATTCATGAGTACAGCAATGTTAGTAAAAGGCTGTGATGTAACCGTTTTTTATGATAGAAATATCAACGAGACCTCGAAGGTGTAAATATGGTTTTGTGTGCGAGTGGTGCGAACGTGATCGAATTTCTATATTGGAGGTCGGGGGGTGTAAATTTAAAACGAATCCAAATATTGCAACATTTTCCTATTGCTTTTTTTTATAATAAACACAATACGGAACTTGTTGGAAACAGATTTTGTAAATATGCAACGAAAGAAAGAATTTTATAATCTAAGGACAAATAAAATTGTGTAAATTGAAAACTTCATTTTAAAATTAATAGCGTAATTTTACAAATTATCGAGTTAAATCACCTAAAAAAAGTTTGACTGCGATGTCCTAATATTATCAAAAAGCAAAGGGTAAACAACCAACCAACGGCCTTTTCCTCTATTCCAGACGGTTTATGGTGCAGTAGCCCAACACTTTTTTTTTATCAAAGAGCAAGGGGTGGCGCTTTAAAAATTGGACTAAACGTAATCGTAAGTTAAAACATCCGTAGTAGCCACGTGTTAAATTTTACATTGGATTCCAAGTACTACTAGCAGGTAAACACCTGCCACAATCGAATACCATTCAGAGAATAACTACTTTATCTGGTGGTCTTTTTGATGTTCATCTACTTTATAAAAAAAAGCAGTGATAGCCTAGTGGTTTGAAATTCGACCTCTCACTCCGGGAGACCGGGTTCAAATCTCTGGCGCG
>DWEI01002977.1:0-13455 GCA_018245875.1 Mysoria ambigua | reverse complement strand
TGTGCCCGATGCATGGCAATAGGCTCACCACCTATTCCATAGTGGGACGTAAACGTAACCGGTGAATCGTGGGAATGAATTACCCATTTACAATATATTTGTCAATGTATTAAAATTGTGAAAACATATGTTTCATTTAGTTTACAGATGGGTGAAAGTCGATCTGGGGTGGAAACTTGATTAATAATATAATAATATGATGATAGAAAGTATGATTAAGGCGCTCTCTCGGCGCAGGAGTCGGAGCTGGCGCTGGCGCGCGGGCGCGCGGGCGCCGCGCCGCCCGAGGGCCGCGACGTGGAGCGCTACCGGCAGGCGGCGCGCCAGGCCGAGCGCCTGCTGGAGGCGCGCGAGGCCAGCCACCGCCAGCAGATCGCGCGCCTCGAGAACCAGGTCGCCAGCGCTCGACAGATGTAGATTTCGTTTTGCTATCGGTTAACGGGCTACACAGTTGTTGCCAAGTTTCCGTAAAGGCCATTTGTGATCGAGTTAGAGAGAGAATTATCGTTACTTTATTGTATCGATAAATTTTGCTAGGGCTGGTCGGTAAGTGCAACTAGGCAATCCTGAGCGACGTGTAAGCTCAGTGGGGAGTCGTAAGCGGGTCCGAGCGACAGTAACGAAGCGTGCGGCGCAGCAGGCGGCGCAGCTGCGCGCGCAGCTGTCGGCCGAGATCCGGCGGCGCCAGGCGTACGTGGCGCGCAGCGGGCGCGCCGCGCGCGACGTGCAGCGCCTGCGCAGCGCGCTCGGCGACTCGCTGCGCGCGGTGGCGCAGGTTGTACGCGCACGCACACGCACACACACATGCACATACACGTACACCCCTTGATACCGAGTTTTGTATGCGACCGCTCACACTATGATGCGTTACTGTTCACGTAAAGAGTAATGAATGTATACTTTATAAACGAGAAATGTCGATAGGAATGTTTTATATCTTTTTCGGTTTTAGGACCCAGCTCTGGACTCGTACACGCTGGAGCACGAGGCCAGGAAGCTGGACACCACGCTGGCGCACAGCCTGCCGCCGCTCAACGACAGCTTCGACTCGTCTAAATAACCGCAGCGCGGCGGAGGGGCGGCCGGCGCGCGGCTCACGCCGGCAGCGGGGTGCGCTCGGAGGGCGGTGATCACGAAGTGCGGGGCGGGCGCTGCCGTCGGCGGCGAGCGCACGCGCACGTACATCGGTGCGCGCACGAAGGCCCGCATGTTTCAGTCGGGTTCGAGGGAGAGATGTATGTCGCACGGTGGTCATTTAGAAAGCGCACGGGTTGTTGATAGACTTAATGATATGAATTTTTATTTGTTAATATTATGTTTATTTGATTACACTGGTGGGTATATCTGTATGGATGTATGAAGACACCCATTCCGATGTTAGCCGATTTGTTGTTTGGAATGGACTTTTGAATTTTCTATTTGAAATATCATATTTAATATCGATCGGAATATTATTGTCATTGTATAATCAATCCATGTCCCGTATGGAGTAGGCAGAGAGAATAAATGATGAAAAATTATAGCGGTTAAATGAAATTTAGATTCGTGAAGGCTCTTCAATGGGTTGTCTAATTTTATAAGATGATACAATTTTAAATAATATTTTAACTGTTATTTAAACTATGACTGCATTATCCGTCCAATTGGTTTAATACTGAATTTAAAATTTTACACATATATACATTTCTTACTGATACTTTTTATATACTGAGTTTAGTGTATACATAGATTTTTACATTATTATATTAATGGAGTTTTAGGTGTTAGATGTTATATTCGGAAAGTACCATAAGTATGCAGTAGGCACACTCGTGCGAGGTTTATCCCGGGCCACTAGCAGCAGCGCCCGCAGGCGGCCGGCGTGCCACTTGGGCGCCCGGCGCGCTGACGTTCATTCCGTGTCAAGTCATTTTGCATATGGAATGATGTATTTGTAAAGTTAATATTTCAAATCCACGGGTAATATTAGTTTTTGCAAGTAGTACGTTTTTTTATCCTTACTATTGTGCATGTTTTTATTTCCTCTTTATACAGACATTTAAATTTTTTAGTAAAATGTATTTATGTAAGTAATTTTATTTTCAACATATTCGTTAGATCATATCATAGTTTTGCGCATAAATGTCTAAAACTAAATCAAACTTCTATTAGTCCAGGGCGGTCAAGTAGTTTGTACAAAATTCGCTTCGTGCACAAAGCTCCTAGGCTCGGCATGCACCTGCGAGCGGCGGGTGTCTCGGCGATGGACCGCGATAGCATTGCTAATTAGCCGAGTTAAAAATCAATTTTTAAATCGGGAAAAAAAAATCATTTCTTCATTAGCACGGAGGACGTAAATAGTGGTGCGACTTGAACTGTACCTTTATGATGCACCGGGCGAATGCCATTTTCCAATCTTCGATAGTTCTCAACAGTCGGCCGGCAGTTGTAAGCCCTAACAATAGATTCAACTTAGCGTTTAAAGAGAATTCTATGAACTGTATTTTTTCTGTTTCTGTACGTGTATTTACTACGCTCTTGTTGAAGCTAAATTTATGTAAAACATCCTGAAATTACATTTTCAAAATTATTATTTACATACTGATTAGAAAATTTATTTCATTATACGCAATACATGATTTAAAAATCGAGTTTGGAGACAGTGTCATTTTGAAAAGAACTATCTGTTTTACTGAGGCAAACACGCTTCTATGCGTTAAATCACACGTAATACATGGAATTCTTTAGGGATAGGCCTGTGCCCAGCGGTGGGCTGATATAGGCCAATGACGATATATGGTATATATACAGTACATATGTATGTAAATACACATACATCGGTCTATCCAGCTATTTAACGTTCTACTCGTGAATGTAGAACAGCTGAGAGTTTACGACCGAAAAACATGATATTTTCTCTGAAAGTATGAAATTTATCACGTAGCAGTAACAGACGAATGTTTACAATGATCTCTATCATGTAACAATCCTACCCAACTGATGCAACAAATGATTCATAATGCCTAAAATAATTGGATCGCTCCAAAATTTTGTTATTGCTTTTTAATAAAATAGGTATCAGGCGAGATCACTGGAATCGTAGTTGATCTTATAGTCAAAATTAGTAATAATTAGTTTTATAATTTATGGAAAATGTCATAGACCAAATTTAATTATTACTCCTGCTGTTGGCAGCCAGTTTCATTATTAACGGTAAGATTGTGGGCGTTTCGTACTATTTCATTTCAATTCTATGAATAGACTTTTGTTTGATTAATAACCCGTTGGTAGACAAATCGATCTAAGCCTAGTTCCGTTGGTTCATTGTATTCCTAATAGGGCATAAATTCTATAAATATACCACTTCTCACCGGTATAAAATGAACTTTGTTTGTAAGGCGATTTGATCGAATTCGCAACGATAGATGTATAACAGAATATTCCCTGTGGGACTTACATTGTGTAAATAAGTCTATATTTTGCGATTGACATGTTAATGTTAACTCTATTATGAACGCGGTAAGGTCGTAATTTCACGGACGCAAGGTTTTCGTTTTTACGATGCGCCGCTTATTCAATTGCTTATAAAAATAATACAGTTTCGAAGATAGCGGGCATTGTTTGTGATTACAAAATTATGTAGGTAGTTAGTGCGCATGCGGACGCCTTATCAGTAATTCTGCGTTTCGATTAGTTGTATCGTCTCTTGTTTCTATGGAAGTGTGATCGTTAGGCAGAAATATGTTTACCACATTAATTTGTACACTATATAAGATTCATCCCGTACCCTGTCCACCTTCTTCATGGCTTTGTTTGTCAAACATATTATGATTTATGTTAAAAATGTTTTTCAATAAAGAACGATATACATGTTAATTAAACAAGTATCTGAACGTTATAAAGTAATATCTCTTAAGTTTTTATTTAAATTAAGAACGTCAAATTCAAAAATGGAACACGGCCGATCAAAAATGGAATGTCTATTCTCTATTAAATACATTGTTCGTGTTATGTAATATGCGTGTTTTCTGGCGCATTGGTCAATGTGATATGCAATCGACTTCAATATCACAGTTCCGAACAATTACCATAGATTGTCCTTTGTACCTCCGTGACGTTATCAATGGTTCGATTACACTGCGTAGCGAACCAGAAAATAACATTTCATGTCAAAATGCACTTGAATACGAAGACGCGCCCGATTGTTGCATTGTTGTATTTGTTTATATTTTATGTTGTATTTATTTATAGCAATACACAAGTAATAGGTCGATTCAGATTATTTTTTAATTGGCAACAGTAGATATTCAATCTTGTATACAATATACATGAGCAACTGTGACGGTATTAACGCTCTTCATATTTGTTCAACGACTCAAATATTATTTTAACATTATGCACCCCCGCAGTTTAAACACTCGGCCAATATCCACACACTCGCGCGCACGAACTAATTCGCGTTACGTCACTAGGTGTAGCGCACTCGCGGACGATTCGCGCCGCGCGTGATTCATTGTCCGCCGCGACTCGGCCGGTGAGTCACGTGTCGGAGCGGCCGAGGTCACTGCGGCCGCACCGGAAGAGTGTCTCGGAAGTCGATCTTTCTCTCTTTCGACAATGACTCGACACATCCGAACAAAAGCGACACCATAACTGGGTTTAGATAGAATAGTAGCGTATTTTTTATCCCCTAACCTTTTTTTGTAATAGTGATGTCTTGATAACTGATCTAGTGTTCAGCACAACGGCTTTGTGGGTGGGCTTTTACAATTGTTACGTTATTCGAATTGTTTTATATGAAATAAAATTCGTCAAATTTTAATATCTCGTGGCAACAATTATTTTCAAAATTCAGCTTTCTACAATATCTAGTCGATTGGAAATTTAATCGGGAAAGATACAATAACGAACAGTAGTGTCGATCGACCTTTATTTACACGTAATATTAAACATACGGAGACCATTGTAACTTTAAAATTTATCTTTTCAATATTCCAGCTCTATTCAGGGTTTTACCATAATTAATAGTTACGTTAAAGTTGGTTTAGTAGTTAAGGTTTTACCACATGTAAAACGACCAAGCTAGCGCATAACTGGTCATTAACCAGAATTAATCGCTTCATTTACAAACGATGACACAGTTTTATGTCACATACACACCAAGTACATTAGATACAATTAACCGCAGGTGGATCTATTCGGCGTCTGTATAAACCCTGTTGTGTACTTCGCATAACAATGACTATTGTTGTAGTCAGTGTACCATCTATGTTAATATTTGATGCTACAAAAAGCTTCTAGAAACGTCTGCGCTCGATTTTTAATTAGGCGCGATGAATTTATGACGATTGTTTAATGAAGTGAAGAAGGTCATAGATTACAGTAGTCAACGTTGCATCGTGGTTTCGGGTCACTTTGATCCATAACCAAACTTACCGGACACCGCGTTACATACGGTACATTAGGAGTTGTGGTGTCAAGACACTTTGTAACGTGACGCAAATATGACGAAATTGAGAATCCAAATATGGCTTTATGTGTTAGAAATTGAGATTATTCTCATTCTGTTAATGTTGAATGTAGTTTACTGATGTGATGCGTCGTTTTATTTTAAAAGGGGGCGTCACACGAGGTTCATGAAATTATCATTATTGTACTATACGGGTTTACGAAGTTATCATTATTGTAGTATACAGATACATATTGTATTGATGAAATATTACATTAATACACCTTAATGATATGCTTGAATCGGATAGTTCTTGAAAACCTACACGAAAACCATCTACTCCGCTAGATATTTGGGGCCTGCCATCAAAACCAAATATGAATGAGTCTATTAATCCTGAGATCTCATGTCATTGTGTGTAACATCGGACTCACACTCATGTGAGTGTGTGTGTGAATGTGTGTGTAACGTGTTAATGTAACACGCACAAAACCGGACCCCCCAGGTCCCCCATTGTGGACTAATTATTCAATTGAGCATTCGAATATGAAATGTGGGTTGGCAATATGATGTTACTGTGCCATTGATATTCAAACTCCATTTTTCAATTCTATCAAAACGCCGCACTACGCGGCTGAACGAAGTATTGTTACGGATACGGTTTTACCTGTTTTGTTTTTAATTTAACTTCGGTACATTCATGTTCATTTGTATATTCTGTTAATGTTATTATTATTTAATTTGTAATATATTAAGGGGAACGATACCAAATTAGTAATGACGATGATAAATCATTAGTCATTGCGCTCATTAAACTAAGCCGTGCGATTAGACTCAAATTTAATACTCTTACGCAAGTTTCAGCTTGCGTTGTGTAGTACTCTAGTATTGTGCGTCGTATAAAACTTCTAGTCAATTTTAATCTAGTCAAATATCAATATATGGTGCTTAAATTAATTTTTAACGCGAATAATTTCGTTGAATAATTACTTAAATTCGTGTGATAGCCCTTTTTAAAAATAATTTTATTTTTAAGGATGTCTACTTTCGTATGAAACGTAAGAACTAATGACAAATGGCAGAGTCGCAAGCCTAAACAACAAGAAATATAGCACGCTAAATTGGTAAAAACTTTAACGAGGCCAAGTTAAAGGGACAATGTGTTTTAATGAAATAATAGCCGTGACCGTTGATCGACATAGTGGAGTGGTGTCTCGGCGTCGAGTGTGCGACCTCGCGGCCGCCGGAGAGCGCTTTCGTCGGAGAGGGAACTGAGCGCCACTTACTAGACTCTACACTTAGGTAGAGTTCCATAGATGCACATAAGCGATAGTAGATGACTGTGGCGACGTTTCGTTGGAAAATTCGTGTACTGTTATTAAAACGTTTTTCAAATCATTGACTTTTATATAGATACCTATTTCTAAAAGTTGTTTTAATCACAAAGGAGTACAAAGATGGGAGGAAGTCATTAATTCATTGTAACGCCTGTGCACCAATTAGTGTTTAAAAACAAGAATAAAGGTAAACAAAGCTACCTTACCAACCTTAAAAATAAAGAATTACCTTAAGAATAAAGGTAGGCAAAGCGTTGAGGAGCGTTCAAGTATTATTAATTTAAGAGGAAAGGGGCGGGGGGCGGTCATGTAAACCTTACGATGCGTTTTATTGCGACTTATAAATCTCTTGTTTATTATTTCCACAGAAAAAGGTATTTTAGGGACTTACTGATACTACACTCGACTAATTTATGACTAATAAAAAAATGGTCATTTCAGTGTTGCATACAGGGTACAGGAAAGTCAAGAATCATCAAAAATTGCGTTGCGTAATACTTGAACATATTATACAAGTACTCCCCCCCCCTCCCCCTGTACATATTATACAAGTTCCATAATTTATACATTTTGTGGACTATTAGTGCCCATTACCTAGGTACCTACTCAGAACAAACTTCATAGAATGGAACCAACCGTCCGCCAAGTTTTTTATTCATCAGCTATCTTACCATTGTGAAAGAGTGCTCGCTGAAGATAGTATCGATTCTGCCGTCAACCAAGCCCTCGGTGTCCGACCTTGTCAATGTAAGACACAAGGTTAAGTACATTATTGGTGCACATTGCAGTCCACTTTTATAACGAGCCAATATTAACATAATTAACATGTTTAATGGATGCTCGAAATCGAACTTAAGGGCGACGACTACGCGGCCAAGGTGACGAGACACGTCATGTCTACATTGAGCACGCTGTGATAACGCTAACAATTGCTTGGAAAATCACCCTTTAATTATAGTTTTATTGTCGTGACCGAGTCACTTATGAGAATGCCGCCGAGTGCAGTGTCTATACTTACACACCCGACATCCCTCTCAATTCATCGGTCTCTTCCTTAACGCTGATTTCGGACGAACTATGACTCATCAATCTCATACTTCGTAATTCATTAGACCCAATAATAATTCGTTATATAAATTTACGTTTCACTTTGAGCGTTTATATCATTTGTTACTATTTAGAGCGACCCACAAACCACACGGAAGTCTTTGTAGACGTTATGTATTTAAACATTGACCTAAAGCACGAACAGGATAAGGGTTTTGTAAGTTGACTTGTGTTATTTTCCTCCTTGCGTTTAAATTGAAATATATGAAATAATATGAAATTAAATTGAATTAATATTTCACAATAATTGTGTGTAAAATGACGTCAAACTCATAGGATATATTATTTTTAGAACTTTTCCAATAAACAGCAGGATAACGTCGTTTATATCTAACGAATATTCTGATATCCTAAAGTCCATTGGATTGTATTAATCTATTATGTAAAATTTGATTTTCATATCGCCTCAACATCCGCCGTTGGTAGGCCGTTACCATAATTTATTTCATCTATGTACTACTTAAACAGACGGTTGCGTATAAAAGCGATGTTGTCAAACAAAAAAGCGTCACAAATTTTTAAACAAACGTTTTTATCACTCGCTATCGCCATTTCCTCTTGTCAATTAGGTGTTATGAAAGCGGGTGTCAGAACTTTGTAACGCAAGTGGGCCCTCCTACTATCTAGCGTTTTAATGTCGATTTGTGTGATAATGATACCGTTATCGAGTGTGATCTATTGATGTGTCGATAAGCGAGTACATCACTCGTTATGTACGTTCAGGAACGACACCAAAGCACACTCATCACGCTAAATTGTAACGGACAAGCGGCAGCGCGCCCCGGGCGCTCCGATAAGGAATAACACTCGACAGCTCGCCGTCCCTGGATTTTTTTATAACGCCATTGTATGTAGATCCAATCTCCCACACGCTGTGTGCATGTACCAAAATTTAATATTACTATTGTTGGTGTGTAATTTAAGCTTCTATGTAAACGCGCTCCATGGTGAACACGGTCTATGTACGAGACCTTGTCTCATGTATGGGGCGCGTCGTTCGTTGTCTTCTAGTGCGTTGTAACGCGACGCTCGTTTGCTGTTTAATTACATAGGTACGTACGACGAACAGCCGCTTTGTCATAGTTCGTAGCACCGATCATTCTGTTCCTTTTCATTGGACTGTGTCAATTCTTATGTTACTAGAATGTCGACATACGCCCGCCACGTCACCGCCATTATGTATTATAATTTTTTATCGACCGTATTATTGTATTTAACTGCCTACCTACATAGATTAGTCATGTGGTACGAGGTGGTTATACACGTTTTATGAAACATTTTACACTTGTCGTTTCAATAAAATAGTTGTAGATGGTAATCGGTTGTTTCAATTAATTCGATTCCATTAAAATTCCGAGACAATTCTCGTTGAGCGGGCGGATTGCAGCGTGGCTCACGGCCCGGTCGGCCTCACTGCACCTCATCATGCAACGGCGAGGGGACGTCAACAAAGAAATACGCATATCCAAAAATTAATATTTAAAATTGGTTTTATTGATAAATTTGCAAAAAAAAGAGAAATTAACATTTATTGTACATGTCGATTATTGATTGAAAAGATAAAAATATACAAGTTATTAATTTGCACGATATATATAAAAATATAATTCAACTCAGATCAAGTCGTTACCAATATCCTTGTGCAGTAAATCTTATGTGTAAACAGAAATGATAATTGAGGAAACATCTAATCCTGTAACAATATTTGAACACCTAATATAATTATTACTCCAACAGAGTATTACCATACTGGCAATACATTACTATGTCGGTAATTTACACTTTTAATGGGCAAAGTAATAATAAAACTTTTAATTCATTTACAATAACGATATTTTTTTTTACTTCTCAATTTCATACATAGTAAGGGGTTACACAGTCTGTTGACGGCGGTGTCTGCAGTGTTCACAACACACAATATATCACCACTTCGCATTGGACACTACATATGGTGCAGTGCTCACCTATGGCTCACTAGTTTTGTTGAATGGACACCATATCCAAAGTGTCGCATCATCAACATTCCCTTCGATACATTTGAATTATATAACAAGACAATAATATATCTGAAAAAATTTAATGTATTCTTAATTATTAAACATTATACACTGGTTCAGGCCTCTTCCGAGCCTGCGCTAACCTCTCATACTAATTGTTCAGAAGTTAAAGCCTACAGTAGAATAATTACTCATAGTGCCAAGTCCAGACAGGGAGATAACATTTAGAACCTAAAAACACTTGCACCATAAAATATCATTAACAACTGCATAGTGTGCATAAAATTTATGACAATGTGCAACTTTGATAACAAACAACACAACTATAGGCAGGAATATCCGACTTCACAGTACAGTAACTGATAAAAACATTGTCAACCGACTTATTTACAAAAGGAACGGATTTGTGACAGCAGTCAGTTGTCACAGATTCAAAACAACCAAAAGTTATAGTGACATTTTATTGAGATTGATCACAACCATGACCATTTACTATTGTGATATTATGAATGTGGCATACAATAATCCTCCGCCTACCAAAAGGTCAACTTTTTAATATTCATCTCTCTGTGATTCAATTGTAATTGAAAAATAAAATAAACAAGTTCAAACCAAAAGTTTAATAAACAAATCAAGTTAATATAGTGTTAAAATAGGAATCATTTGTTTATGTACATATATACTCAATATTTTTTTTCTATAATGCTGCATTCCACAGCAATCAGGCCACAAACATTACAATATATAAAGGTACCTTTACATAATCTATTCTGTAATATTTATATTGTAGGTAGTGGATTATAGTAATGTTCTAAGCAAAGTTGTTAATACTACCCAGTGCAAGTTAATATAAATCAGTGATGTCTCTGTCAAATGACATAATTAATGTGGTGTGTGTGTGTGTGTGTGTATACAATCTTATTGTATTTTAAACTTAATAAAACATCCTCAACTTGCTTTGTTTCACATTTTCACAATCTTAACATACATAACATAAATGCATAATACCCTTAATGAAATATTAGGTTAATAACTGCAAGAGAATAGTGCAAGAGTTTAAAATGTTATCCTTTACACCAATATCTTATATGGAAATATGTATATATACTCGAAATACACAGAGATATGGGAAAACCTTTGTTTAACTCTACCACCATTTGTTTCCTGTTTATTGAAATTCACACAGGACTGTCTGGACTTGGCGTTGGTAATTGAACTTAAAATAATATTCTTTAGATTGTGGCGTAATACTATAATAGAAATATTGTTATGAATAAAACTTGTCCAAAATTTAGATCTAATAATTATTTACATTATAATTTTTTTAATAGGGTTTAATAATTTTTATTATTCAATAATTATCATTTAATAGTTTTGAAAACAACATCCTATAGGGCCTAATGTACACCAAATCTAAAGATGGCAGACAACATGCAACTTTGCAATGTAATGTAGCTAAAAACTCTACCATAATTTTAAAGTGAAGAAAATATATTTCCAGCACATATAACACACACATTGGTTTATCTTTATGTATTGCTTTAATTTACAATCAAAATATCGCAGAATTAATAATTTGTACAGGTAATCAATGTTATAGATGAACCGAATAGTGTTATTGCAAAAATAAAAAAGGTATACTTAAAGCAGACAAAGCATGACACAAACATGAGTGTTGAATGGATGTCTTTTTTTGTATTTTTACGAACAACCACTCCGCCTGTGAAATGCAATGACAAATTAGATTTCTCGGCAAAGCCAAATATTTCATTATCTTTTATGGTTAAGTGCGGGTGTGATTGTCATTTGTTTAACCCACAACACGGAACACAGCAACGGGCTGTGAATGTGAAATATTGATTTGTTATAACACAAAGCTTCTACTGTGTGCCACATTACATTACAATTGTGAACATCTGTCACCACCTTAAAGCTTCCTCTAGATAATTTCAATTATCTAATATGTTAACTTCTGAACAAAGCAGCATCCACACAGTACAAATGGAATATCAGAGTGAAACACACACAGAGTCATCGGATGTCCCCAATTTAAATACTACTCTCGATATCAATACACATAGTGAGGTGCAGCATCCGATAGCCGCAGCGTACGGCTTGCCCAGAGTTGTGATGTCTGTGTATTTTCCACTCGACCTACAGCACTGGATAATTTTACAGCTTAACAAATGCACATTCTCGAAATGCTAAAGGTATTCGACAAGCAATATCGCTCACCCGATCTAGTTAACTTTTGGAATTGTCAAGAGCCAAATCCGGGTACGAGAAGTCTTTCAAATTATTAAATATTTTATACCTAGACGTGTCGGAGGCTTCACCACAATTACAGAAGAATACATCCCGGTCTGACTATCTTCTTTGGTTTCTTGTCTTCTTTCGGGGATTTTTTGTTGATCTGTCGCACTAAGTCGTAGAATACGTCGTTCACGTTGATTTTGGCCTTCGCGGAGGTCTCCATGAATGCGCAGTTAAAGTGGCGAGCAAGGTTCGCGCCCTGTTCCTTGCCGACCACGCGCTCTGCCTCCAAGTCGCACTTGTTGCCGACCAGAACCATGGGCACATCGTCTTTATCTTTAACTCGTAGAATTTGCTCTCGGAGGTCTTGCAGGTCATTGAACGTGGACTGTGCTGTGATAGAGTATACTAAAACGAACCCTTGCCCGTTCTTCATATACAAATCTCTCATCGCAGTGAACTGCTCCGTGCCAGCTGTGTCTAAAATCTCCAACATGCATTGCTGTCCGTCCACTTCCACTTGTTTCCGATAGCTGTCCTCTATGGTGGGGTCGTATTTCTCCACAAAGATGCCTTGTACGAACTGTACTGTCAGGGCGGACTTTCCCACGCCTCCGCTACCTAGCACGACTATTTTGTATTCACGCATTATTAACTATTGTATGTCACGTGAATTTATCCACTGAAATCAAATATCAAACTGCTAAAAAGCACATTAACTAGTAAGTTATTGCAAAAAAACTTTTAACAAGTCAAACCGCCATGACACCGTTAACAGGGCGATGGCTCACTTTAGCTGAGTATTGCCAACAGTTGCTAGTGTTAAAATTGAATAATTGAAACCCATTATCAGTAGAAGACCCATTGTATATTTCAACACAGGAAACAAAGAACCGAGAAGTTTTTTGTAAATTCAAATATTATTATGAGAACTTTAAAAAGAAATTCATTAGCGACTCACTTATTTCTTTTTTGAATATTTTTCTATATAGCAGATTTAAATGTAGTAATATTAAAAATAAATGTAGTTATAATAAAATAGAAAACTATAAAATAATATTTCATTTCATTATTACTCAATTTTGTTGCTGAATAATGAATCTTACTTTATGAAAATAATTGTAAAATAATGTTAGGTTACGTTATAACATATATTACATGTGTAACGTACCGTACACATTTATGTTAAAAATTTATGAATTTGCGTAAAAAACATACAATCATTTATATATCATCACGCTCAGTTCCTTACGGGATAGGCATATAAATTAAATAATTATACGTAACAAAGATATTTTCAATTTGGATACGATTTTAATACGGCAACATATAT
>DWEI01002976.1:0-13455 GCA_018245875.1 Mysoria ambigua | reverse complement strand
TAACCGGTGAATCGTGGGAATGTTCTGCATTCCTCTGCCTACCCCTTCGGGGATTACAGGCGTGAAGTTACGTTAATAATTGCTATCTTCCAATAACCTTTGACATTCATCGATGAGTAAAGCTAGTGGACAGTAGTAGGGTCTGGAGTAGTGGTAGTGTAGTAGTGGTAGTACTAATATAAGCAGCTACCCACTCAACTATCCACATTTATTTGTGGGACCTAAACGTAACTGGTGAAACGAGTGTGCTCAGTGTCTCTGCCCACCTCTTCAGGGATTACAGGTGTTGATGTTACGTAGTAACTTATATAGGTAGGTACTAGAACAGAACTCTAAGTTGTTTTTTAATTAAATTACCCTGCCCAAGCACATCTCAATAAACTTGAAACAGTTATTTAAGAAAATATACTATGTCCGGTTTTTTGGTTCGAGTTACAATTAAATAATAAAATATACATTTTTGTTGTATAATAACGAAACTAAATTAATTTGTCAATATAGATAACCAAAAAAACAGAATAAGAAGAACGTAAACCTAGTGAAAGCGACTTTTATTGCAGTTATAGGAACCGCATGTACTAAACAGAAATAACGTAACGTAACATAACACCATCCCTGAAGAGATAGGCAGAGGAGTGGAGTACACTCAGAGGTTTCACGACGTACGTTTACGTCCCACTATGTGATAGGTAGCTGGTGACAATATTGACATACACCGAGGACAAATCCAGACTCCGAAACACTGCTAGAAAATAGAAATTTGAAAAATTCGGTAATGCCCGACCCGGAATTTGAACCCAGGATCTCCTGATCGGATTACGCTTGTACCCGATACGACCAAACGAGGTAGTTTAAAAATAAGTAAAGATACTGAATGTGGAAAATGACACTGAATATACAAATAAAATGTTCATCAACGTTATATATAAAACATAAGAGCCATGGTTATCCCTTTTAGTGGGAATAAAAATTATATTACTATTGGTAAGGATCATTTCTCATTCATACAGTCAACGCATATAATAAATTATATACATAAATTTATTAAAGTATTTTACATTTACTGGCAATATTGTTAGCAAATCCAATGTATTATTCATGTTTCATACATTATTTAGGCTACTTTGTCACATAATAGACTACATTATTAAAAATAATAAACATCATTTGCCTTTCAAAACATGTCCCTTCAAGTTCATACAAACACTAGGCCCATTGAACTTTCATCCGCTTAGTCTGGCTCCGCTTAGGTGATTTTGGTTTCCTTCTACAAACTCAATTATCTTTATATAAACGAAAACCTAATGTCACAGCCTCTTGTTTGATAAATCTTAATTAAACGTAAGTATTTGCTTAAATTAAGATGTTTGGATTTAATTTTCTCTGTGAAACTATTACTCAAGGTAGCGCTGTATTTCCATTAACGAATTAATTTTGACGCTTCCAAATTCTTTTATAGTCTAGTTAGTGCGTTCTTTTTATAGATTTAGCTTCGTAATATTATATTCAGTGCATAATAATTAATGTAGATTTACAATAATAATGTAATAATTGTATAAGAACTTCGCTATACGTTGCCCTCTGCTTCCAAATTAGGCCTGAAAAGAAGCCTAGTGGAGAACAAACAGAAATATTCACATACCTTGTTTAAACACTACATAGTTGTACAATAATTGTCATGAATTGTGACAATAGCCCATTAAGGGATAAAAATGACTTTTAATTAGTAGACTAAATCTCAGTTACGGGCGATTTATTATCGATCGACTGTTATACTGAAGATCGTGTGATAATACTAATTACGAATGTAAGATGAAACTAAACATTTGTGATGGTGCTTACGAAATGTTATCAAGTTATTGATGCTCTTGGTATGAGGTGTTGGGGAGCGAATTATTAATTTTATATCACAATATCTTGAGACCATTTGTTCCGCCCTGTCTCAGTAGGATACTGGCACTTTCTATTAAAATTATCATATCTTCAACATTAAAAGTCATTTTGTTTATCCAATGACAGAATAGGATGTGCCTAATTTTACATATTGTGAGATTGGCTCTCTATGTTATTTCTATTTTCCTTTTACAATATAAGCCTAAAACAAAATATAGTGCTTATACAAATATTTCAAAAATTTGTAATCATTTCCTACTCATATTTACAAAAGAGCTGCATATACTGGTCTAATAATATAAGTTACTAAAATAGAAAAAAAATCAGTAAATGATTTCTGTAAATAAAAGCACAATATGAAAACCCCGATCTCGACCAATCATGAATTTCGATATGAAAAACAGAATGGATAATGAAAATGGTGAATAGCACTTGTTTAACGAAAAGTTCAAAATCCCAGCGGTTTTAATACGAAAATTTAACACACATATTGGTACAATACAATACACTTTACAATACAGTACAATACAATATAATATATTTTATTGCAAACAAGCCTGCATACGTGCATAGGTATTTATAATACCTATCGCATTTATAATGTCCGTATGATTTCCTACATTGAATAATAATAATAATCTCTTAAAATCGTATCATGTTTTCGCAACAATTGTTTTACAAAAATAATATTGTCTCACAATTAATCATGGCTTTGTTAAATCTTATCCTGTATGTATCTAAAATCATATGCAACCTTCTTCAAAAAGGACAACATTGCACCTGTAACATTTCAACGGCACCGCTTTCTAGTAAAATAGAGCCGAAAAAGACAGGTGCGAAATCCTCGCCCACCGGGGGTCCCAGCCCGTCGACTAACCATAAAAAACAACCCATAACCTTAATTGATAGGAATCGTTAACCTTTAAACGTTATATCTCGTTTCCTTCGCATAAATACTCAACGATTCTAATCTCATTTTTTTGTGATATTTTATACGTCTAGTCAGCGGTCGTTTTATTTTCGGGTGCTTATCCAAATAGCAGCCGATATATCGTTATTTTGTAATAAACAGTCCATTCTTTGTCATTCGATATTTTCGAGATTATACCAATGAGATTAATCGAAATCATCTTGGCGCCGTCCGTTCGTATGTAGACAATAATGTCCGCTGTCAAATTAAGAACTGTGGACGGGCGGCCAGTGGAAATTTTAGACGGAGTGAAATAATTATTTTATAGTTATTGCCCTTGATTGAAATTTATTACGAAAAATTCATTATATCGAGTGTCAGTTATGTAGAAACGCTAGTTATAAAATTAGTGAACAGCCACAAAACGTATATAAGGATTTTGATTAAATTATATGAAAATATAAATATCTGTGCGTATTCATAATACATATATTTTTGCATCACTCGAAAAGGCGACGCAAAATGACAATATAATATAACAGTATCCGAAGATGATACTTGTTGTAGTAGATAGATAGATTCAGAGCTATCTTCATATTCAGAGCGGAGCTAGCTTCTGCTATGGGCTCCTTAAGAATCGACAGCGCATTAGCCCGTACTAACGTGTGGCGAATGTCCGTTGGCAATCATTCACCTGACCGCCAGCCACTTACCATAAGCTGGTGCCGTTCACCCTGTGACTAAACTTATTTAAAAAGTTAATAATATCAAATTGAGACAGGCTCTTTCGTCGTGATGGGGTCAAGTGCGATTGATGATTCCTGGGTACAAAACTCAGGTTGGTTAATATTGGATTTTCTAACGTAGATTTTCCATTACTAGATTACAGTTTGCACATTGCCTGGTGTATAGCAATATGCTCAACACCTATTCCGTTGTGGGACTTAAGGTGTTATTTTATGTTCTATCAAATCAGCTGTACACATTTTTGTACGATCATAAACATAAAATGCAATGAAACCTATTTCAAATTTTGTTAGTGTTTGCAATGAAACTATACGTCGGAAGCTTCCCGTGGATACTCGTATCATTGCAAGCTCGTAGCGCGCTGTGTATTTACGCTTATTTCGCCGGAAGCTTAGCTTTGAAAGTATGTTTCTGGGAATATGCTTTGGTATATTAAAAATAAAACAAACAAAGACTATTTTCAAAGCATTTTATCTCGTTCGAGTCCTTGTTGCGTCATATTAATACAAAAGAAAATGTAAAAAATATTTTTATTTATATCATAGTAATAGCAACGCGATTTGAATATATGAAAGTGCCTTCTATTATACCTAATGTTAGTTTATACATGACATAACGGATATATTTAAAAATAATTTTCCTGAATAAATAAAGGCACTCATTAATACTTGAAATCTATTAACCAAATGAGATTACAAGATGGGCACCAGCAAACCAAAAATACATGATTATACTTTTAAAACTTCCACGCCCCTGCTAAATGGACGGTACAGGTGCATAAAACTTTTTTCCAAGTTACCGAGAGTAAGTCGTCCTAAACCAGGATGAGCTTCAGCGCGAGAGTAGACGTTTTAATAAAATATAAATTACCTGAAACTCTCCACTTTTGTTATGAGACTAAAGAGAAAAATAAAGGGCACGTAATGGTTGAGACACCTTAACCTGTCGCTGTTGGGTTCCCGGACATACCTGGAGGTTGGTTGCTTTCTACGCTATCGTCCGGGTTAGTCTGCGACGCGGAAGGTATTATGCTGTTTGGACTCGATTAGCAACGGTTATAAACTCGTATATAACGGTTGGAATGGTACGTAACGGAATGGTTTCACCTCTCCTCATCCTGAAACGAGATCTGTGTTCGATATTAAAATAACAGAAAGCATTTATGACGTTGGTGATAGTAAAACTACAATGGGCTTTCGAAGCTTTTCTAGCGGCTGAGCGGGCGTTTTCAATAGTTAATTTTACATAGAATTTTGTAAACTTACCCGAAGTTGTGAAAATTTCAAGGCGCTTGCGAATTTTATTCTTTAAATATTATGTATCCACTTGTGTTCAGTTTGTCGCATTGTATGTCAACAAGTGGGTATGTAACTTGATAAGCTTTGCCGCTTGCATTCAAGACGTTTTAAACACATGACACTTATGGGTTTGACATCGACCTCTAAACTTTAAATACAAAAAAAAATAATTCATCTAAAACCAAATAACACTTGTGATGCTAGTTTGGCTGTTTTACATTTATTAAAACAACATGTATAAATATTAAACACAAATTATTTACAGTTTCTAAAACCTACAATAAAAACAATGTTCGTGTAAACGATATTGAGTAGCAAAGAGAATTACGAACTTTCAACCCGTTTTAAACGAGCGTTTATGTTTTTTCCTTGCATAGCATCAAATCGTTTATCAGATCCATCGATAATGATACGGCTGACAGTGGACAATAGGACAGCGCCCGCCGCAGCCGCGTCACCGCACTCGCTGGCCCTTATCTCGCCATCTACACGGACACACGACGTCGCACTGCCGACAGCATTACCGTCCCATTGTGAAGCGCTGTGCACTAGAGTACACGACATACCCCAGTTCGAGGGGGACGATTTATGAAGATTATGATTGAGATACTTGAAACATTCATGTAAAACTACTTAGTTACAAGCATTGTGATCAATACTTTCGTCATAGCATTCATGAATATTGCTTCTTTGAGCACTACAGTCCATAGACCCTCACGTCCGTCAAACGCTCATTTGCAGCCTTCATACGCCTTAGAGGAACGTTCAGCGGGATTCTAATGTGTGCAGATTTTCTCACGATGCTTTCCTTTAAAGTTATATCCAGCGTAGTTTAATCTGGAAATCACATTTCTTGTAAAGCAGTGCATCAATTTAAACCTAAAACCCCCTGAGTGAAAACTGATTTTTATACCACTAAGCAATTACTCAACAATACGTCAGTCAAATATCCCGCCATATCTTTAGTATTGTATTAAACAGTTATGTGAATAAAAATCTTCTGCGTACACTTCCTTCTGTTGAAGCCATGATCGCTGCAATTATTTCTGTTTTTTTTTCCAGCTGTGCTGCATTGAGGTGTTCCAGAATAGAAGTTGTAGGCGAATTGGACACCCTGGACCGGAAAGCAACACATTCAATTATCTATGTTCTATGCTTAGTTTTATGTTAATTAGGCTATGTTTGATTTTGCTAGTGAAATCATCAATAAGTAACAATATGACTAATATCTGACGAGGTGGACAGAGGAGTGTAGTACCCTCCCAGCTTCACCATTACTTTTATTCCCAATCACATAACTGATGGTGAGCACATGGCCTTTCAACGGGCCCGAACCCAGACTTCTTTTTGCTACTATGTCTGTTAAATTCAAATTTCGAATAAAATTAAACATGCATTTTGCATCCATTGCCGTCCATGTGTTCATGCAAAGATGTAAAAGTCATTGAACGAGAATTCTATACGTGAATATTAGGTGCAGTGAAATACGCTTTTCGTTGAGGAATTTTGCGCCAAAGCCTATAGAAATGAAAGGGGAAATGGATACTGCTGCAAGTATTTCAAAAAGCCTTTCAGATTTGCCTCACTGTAAATATAAGCTCTGTATAAGCTTGCGTTTGAATTATGTAATGATTTCTAATAAATTTAGACTTTAAATTCAACACGAATGGATGATCTGTTTAAATGGAAGTAGATTCAGTTCAAGCATCGTCATATTGAATGTTTTTTGTGAATTGTGTGTTCATTTCAATTGTTTCAAGTAGTTCAATTTTATTAAATTAATAAAATTTTATATTTTCATTAAAATTGATTTTATGTTTATTATTACAATCAATTAAATTAATTTTAGTACTTACTATACAAAATTTATGGCATTGAAATTATTCTTATTCTTCTTAGCGTGTCGATGACAAACACTTTTTATAACAAGTTGTTATAAAAAGTATTATTCTTATTAATTAAATTTGTTATTTTAGTACACAATAATTGAAGAAAAACTTAATAATTGAATTTAAAATTTATAACCTTTGTTGCGTCCTCTGCTGACCTATTCAGGAATTACAGGTGTTATGTTACATTTATAAACTATACAGCTTTTTATACCGACTTGAAACTTTCTGACATTTTTACATATGTACATATTTTTGTCAATAAATAGTTAAGTATACAAATTATGTATTTAATTACCTGGGAAAGAGATAAAACATCAATGTCTTTCGGCTTTTATTTAAAATTAAACCGATTAAAACATACATATATACATACGTATCTTCACATATTTAAAGGTATAGTCAATAAATCATATAAAATTAATAAGATAATTTACTGAATATTGGTTCAAAGGCTGCATTATATAAGTATTACTAACATATTTATTGCCCTAAATTATACGAGATCTGTCCTTACAAGAGTGCCTAAAAAGTGTTTATATAAATCCACTTTAAATTCTTATAAAACTTTTCATAGGTAATATAACTAATACTCGTAACATAATCTCAAAATTAGTAATTAAAAATCACATGTCCGTACGCTAGAACAGTGTAGCGGATAACGGCATCACACTCATTATAACATTCGTGTAGCTCTCACCAGCATACGCGTTGTGTGTATACTAACAGTGTCTAATAGATTTTAGACTGACATTGATGCGCGGATAAGATCGCGTACGTCGATTCATTAGCCATAATGATATGGTTCGTTAATCTGGGACAATTGGCCATTCGGGTTGTGAAATCTATGCGCTACTCGCGTCCCAAACGCTTCACAGCGTCCACGGTCCGGTGGAATCGGTGAAATTGGCCTCTAGCGCTCGAGGAGTCACGGTGTGATCACAACTAGCGACGCTTTATGAAGCTTGTCGGCTGGCGTTTCCCGTTGTTTGATTCAATTTGAGACAGCTTTTATGTGTCGTAAGTGTTTACAACGCGAATGCAATTGCCTATGGTTACTTACACGTGGGAAAACGGAACGTTTAGTGTGGCGTAAAACTCCTAATGGTCGTCGTCCGTGTCATCTAAATTACTATAATCTTTTACCGAATTAAGCGGCAAATGTGTTTATTCTTTCATTATTAAAAACACCCTGTGAGATAATTTTGTTAATTTAGCTAATATCAAAAATTTACCAACAAACTTAAGTAAAATGCAACAAAATTTAATTTACAAGAGGTATTGAGATAGAATATTGAAAGATTGTCAATAAAATTGTACATAGATTTTCTTAAATTACAACAGTTATTGGTATAGAATATTGAAATACAATACAAGTTTCGATAGATTTTTGATAAATTATTTTCCCATTTCGTAATATATGTTCGTGACGAATAAGCCATTTGGCATGAATTTCATTGCACAGAACACGGACCAAACTATGATGAGTCATATTATTCTTTGTAAAATAATCAATTAAATAGTTGGGAGAATCTGGATTAGATATTATCTGATCTCTTTCGGCATATGCGTACATTCGTAAGGCTCATAACAAGAATGTAGTTGAACAAACAATCTTGATACTTTTAACTAATATAACAATTAAAATACTCGTACATCTCTACTGTTTTATTGATTTTATGTGTTTATTGTGGGTCTTAATATTTATTTCACGTATGATCACTGACTTGTCAGATATGAAATCTCAACACACATACAATTTATTTAATTTCAAAATAACCAGGTGCTAAAAGTCCTCAAACTACCCAAATAACTTTAAAAAATCGTAACTTTCATGTTTATTAAAATTTTAAAACGACATATAACACATACAAATATATTTCAATTAATTTATCGTCATTGCAGTATCAAAACGACTTAATCCCGCATCACTGACGGTTAACCTCGCCATGTTTGGGTACGTACTGGCCAGGCATTTGGAGCATTGTCAGTGATATAATTGAAACAGCGGGGGCCTCCCCGACCGGTCCAGCGCGCATCGCCCGAAACATAGGAAACAATGTTTTGTATGAAAACTTTTATCTAGTACAGTTTAATTGCCTCCATATTCTTTAATTAGAATTGGATCGTGTTGTTAATGATTAATGTTCTACTATAAATAAGACATGACGATGACTTTCGAGAATGCACCGACCGCTACGGGTTAACACGGAGCCATGCATATGTGTTCACAGGGTTAAAAAGATAAAAGTCAATTATACGAGACCTCATTAAGAGTTAATTAACAATGTTTTTATTGTTAACACAAAATTTATAGCAGATTGAGGTTGTTACAATCGAACAAGGATTGTGAATTCAAAAATGAATACAATGAGAGCATTATTTCAAAGACATTTAAAGAATCAAGAGAATTCCATATAATGCAACCATTTCACGATAATAACATGATCATGAAGGTGTGAGAAAAATGAGAAAATGTTATTGTTATCAATGAACATTAGATCGACATTTATGAATATCATTTGAATAACATTTGAATGACATTGTCACTGTGTACCGCGAACGTTCCAGATGTCCCAGCAGATGGACATCTATTGATAATAATATAACTACGCGTGATAACAATTTGTCGCTGAGGTATGTGTTTCGAACGTTTGATATTTTACCGCGATATTTGTATGTGGTTGTCGGTAAAATTTGATGATTAATGACATTGTTTTTTTTTATTGTTTGTTTGTTTGTTACCATGTTAGATCCTTCATTCGTATATACATGGTGTTTGTATACATAAGACATTGAAATACATACCATAAAAACTAACAAAAACGACAATAACACAAGAGTAAGAGTACCCGTTACTTAACCAAGAAATTTCTTCGAGAAAATACATAACTGGAAATTGATTATCCAATGATATATTTTACGTATTGTCACATTAGTAATAGTAAAAAAAAATAACATCACGCCTGTAATACCCGGAGAGTTAGACAGAGAAGTGTCGTATAATCGCACGTTTCATTAGGTTTGTATACATTACACATACGCTGGGCACAATTCTAAACTATGAGCTACTAGAAATTTTAAGTTAGAAAACTCTAATAGTGTCCTGGGCACCCTGCCTGGAATTTGAATCCAGGAACTCACGATCGGTATTCAAGCTTGCAACAACTCGACCAACGAGGCAATCGATAATCATTTGCCTAATTATTTACAAAGAAATACATAAAGATACATATATTGTCGCAAATATTTTAAATACGAATAAAGATACTATAATACGTGTATGAATTGGTGAAAATGTTTTATTGTATTAAATGCATATTGACTTTCTCGGTCCTGAATGTCTACTTTTAGCGGGGACTTGACAATATTTGTCAATATTTGACAATATTTGTCAAGACATTTGACAATATTTGTCGCTTAATGAACAACGAGGGACGATAATGAAAACAACAAGGCTCATTACGCGACGAGACACAGCAGTCGATGTCGCGATGACCGATATAAACACTAACCCGCTTGATAAATGGGAATACTTGCTAACTAATCTCAGCGTTCGCAACTTTGACAGACAGGATTAAATGGCACGAATCTTAGACGTCTGCCAACTTGGACGTTTGACGCGAACAATGGCCGCCGTCCTCCATCGGGAGCGCAACATTTCGCTCAAGTATTTATAAATTAAGCGGAGTAGTAGAAGATCGGCTCATCCAATATTAATTTTTATATGGTTGATTGAATCATGTCGTGTTTGTTCCTGACAGACGAATCTTGCTTTCGTGCGTGCGATTTAACATGTTTTTACCTTTACCTTTTGTTTGTCACGTTTTGGTGAATTACATAATAATAGTTTGTTAATAAACGGATTTAACATGTAAGTACTGTTTAATACAAGCGTAGAATAATGTTTTATATTATATATCATCACGTCAGATCCCTTAAAGAATAAGCAGAGAGCACTAAGTCGGAAATGGCTGTATCCTTACAGACCTAATATAATTCTTGCACAGTAATCAACCATTTCGTACAAGAACATACTACGTATATTGACTGCCTCGTTGGTCGTGTTGGTTGCAAGTGCGACTGCCGATCGGAAGGTCCCGGGTTCGGTTCCTAGATCGAACGCTACAAAATTTTCTGATTAGAAAATTTTCTGCTAAAAAATCTAATTAGAATTCTGGTAGTGGTTCGGGGTCTGGATTTGTGCCAGATGCATCACAATAGACTCACCACCTATTACATAGTGGGACGTAAACGTAATCCTGCAAAACGTGGGAGTGTTCTGCAATCCTCTGCCTACCTCTTCGGGGATTACAGGCGTGAAGTTACGTTAACATACTACGTAATACTTTTGACTCCGTCATTAGCCACTGTGTCTTATTTGGTCAATATGACAGAGTCCCGCACCTGCATCCATCCATGTAAATAAAATCGGTGCGGCGTATGAAGACTTCTACAAAGTAAAGGTGTTTAGATTGTGAGATTACATAGAACATAATTCCGTACTAAAAAGCGGGTTCTTCTTGTGAAGATTCATTTCTATGTCCAATCAAGTCTTATCAAGTCTCATCTAGCATCAGACCACTCGTATTACACAAAAATGTGCCAGAATGGTGACTTGGTCGACATGATGAATAATAAATTTCCTTTAATAGCCCACGCCAACTGTCTCACCAGCTAGTACTATTATTAGGAGATAAGCGACAAACGATGATTTTATTTACATATTTTTATTTTGATGACATAAATTATTTTCATATATATAGAGAATTTACACTCCTGTGTTTTTTGAGGGATCACATTTTTCGAAAATTCTCTTCTGTACACATTTGAGGGATCGAAGAAAACATATTGAAATAATGGCTTTAAACAAATAGTTCTAATTTCGCCGGAGCCATATACGACCGAGGCGCTATTTTTGACCTAAAATAAAATCAATATGTTCTGAGCCGATTTACATTAACTTAACTATCCACTTTGTATTGACGTGCACATGTCAATTCCACTTTACAAAACTAACGTTCGCCTTTTCCCGCGTAAAATGTTTTTTCCTCATTTAGCTGCTCGCTACACGTCGAAGGTCGAACAAGCTGCTCTATACGGCTTCTATATAGTTCCAACTGATTTATTGTTCTGCGTTTGTTTTGTTAGCTTCATTTATTGTTTGTGTTTTTCAAGAGTGAATCCGCTGAAGGTTAATGAGACCTCCATCAAAATTTGCGGCTCCTTTGCGAAAATTTATGGCGATCTTGGAGATAAGTTGACTAAAAGCTTTTTTTGCGGCTGATGTGAACATCTGACGCTGCTAAAACTATTTGTACGAGATACCGTCTTTTTTTCGCTTACTCATGAATAAGTAATTAATCTGGATATAAAATAGCAAAAGTTTCTTAGTATATAATGAATATGTTGATGTAATGTAATGAACATTTAAACATGAACGAATCTTTAAATAAAATTTGAATGAAAAGATCAAGTTAGGAAAATAAATATATTAACAGTTAACATAAATAGAAGCAGGAAAAAAGAATTAACCGACCAGTAGGAACATTTATAAATATGTTCCATAGTGTTCATAGTATTGAAACAGTTGTAGCTAGCAGGTGGTGTGAAGAAAGTTAAGCAACACAAGACACAGGGACAACTGGTCAATATTTTCGAATACGTTCGCGCTTCGGGAAGCAGCTGGAGCGATTCGTTCCAGATATTGTCTGTACATCGAAGTTGGACAACTTCATTACAGGCGTAAATAATTTGTAACGTCTGATTCGAACTTATAACGTTCGGCCACTGACTCGTTCCTTTAGCTACTCTGCACTTACGCAGCGTAGAAGCGTATATAAGAAAAAGGCTAGCGTTTATACGTCTAACATAATGTATCCCATTCGATACGTATCACAGTATTATTTTATGTATTACCTCAGACTAAAACTCGGATGATATTTCAATGAGCATTAGAACGGAATCGTTAACGAGGAAGAGAAGATGATCTTTACATGTACAGTTTATCAAGTACAGTTTATCAAGTGAAGTTTAAGGGCACGTTTGGCAATTTTAATCTAAGAGCAGGTGCAACTTTGAGAACCAGTCTACAGTAGTCATCATTAGTCATTATTAGTCGCCATCCATATAAAAGTCAACATTGAACGCGAACGCCTTAAGACTCGGGAATATTATAATTATTGGCCAACATAAAATAAAAAGAGCTCTGAACGCGTAGTATAAAACTTCAATTAATTAAAACGCATTCTTAGGACGTAAAACTTCGGAGAAGATTTGGTATACCATAAACCTGACCGATACGCTTAACAAGGAACAAGACTTAATTAAAATTTCATTCGAAATGAATGCAGCACGATACTGGAAATATAAACTTGTCATCGACAAAACTATAAATCTCATGAATGGTATAGGCCATAATACAAATCACAAGCAATCAGTAAGATTCCTGCGAAACCAACTAATTATTGTAACAAGCACGGCATCTCACGTTATTATTGCATCCAAGATTCTATTGAAAAAAAATGTAGAAACGTATGAATACATATGTGAGTACATAATAAAAACATATTTAGGTTTTTAAATAAATTTACATGAGGTTCATATAAATATAAGTGAAAGTAAATATTAAATATAAGTAAATTATTAAATATAAGTAAACAAAATGTAGGTTATTCATGCATAATACAAATATATTAATAAATTAAATTACTTCACA
>DWEI01002975.1:0-13456 GCA_018245875.1 Mysoria ambigua | reverse complement strand
GTATATATGTAGTTTATCACACGCCTGGTAACCAGTACCACAAGCTCTCTTGATGCTTACTTTGGGATCAGATGGCTTTTCATGAAGATGTCCTAAGATATTTGTTATTATTATTTATTACCTTTCTAGTAAGTGATATTTACTTTTAAAACACATATTTTTATAAAGAAGTGGACACTAGGATTTGGACACAGGCTCCCGAAATGAAAGATTAAATTTCAAAGCATGAAGCTATTACAGCTTCTAGATATGATTTAAGCCTCTTGCAAATCATAGGATGATAATTCCAGTCTATCTTATCTCATAATTGTAAAAGCAATATAATACAATGCCCCTTTTCATATTGTGTTCATATAAAAAAATTACATATTAAAAATTTATTTTTTATCAGTCTACAAAATTAAAAAAAAACGTAACTTCACGCCTGTAATCCCCAAAAAGATAGGCAGAAGAATACAGAACACTCCCACATTTCAGAAAATTTTGATTTAAAAATATATCACTGCTGTATTTTGAGTGCATAAATTGTAAGTGGTATAAATATATTTCTTAATGATTTGGATACATAGTTGTTACACTAAGATCAACGAGTCTTATTTAAAACAAAATACTTTCCAAATTTGAATTACATATGTCATGAGAACATTCAAAATCCGAATTTTAATGTAGATTAGAATTTTATTGTTTAATTATGGAAAACCATATTTAGGAATAGGAAGAATTTTTTATTTCTTAGCTTTGCTTAGCCAGCGGCATTTGCTGATTGCTAGCTATAGCACTTTTATCTACGAGTCTTTCATATGAAGACACATTCAAATAGCAACTTTCTTTCGCTTCAAGACTATAGCGAGTTAAAATATCGATCTGTTTGAGAAGTGCTCTATAAATAGATCCTTACCTTCGATGTCAAAGCAGCAGTCGCGGGACACTTCTTCAACGATGGTGACCACATAAGAAAGAACTATATCATCTAAGACACTGGCATCTGCCGACGGAATGTTTTCCTTTATGAAGTCAACAAAGCTCTTTTTAATTTCCGACGCCATAGCAGCTTTAACCTCTGGGGTGGGTTCAGCCCTGGAGGTCATTTTCGGAGTTTTATTGAGAAATATCTAGATTTCAATTCGCGTTTCGGGTCAGTGCCCAAAGCGCAGTGAGCACTCTCGCGTAACGGACAAAATTGCATGAAATTACACTTAAGTGTTTCAAATTTGTATTTACAACCTATGTTCAGTAATAATGTACTACTTAAAAGGCTCTCTTTGGCAGACTGAGTAAAAATCACCGGAGTACACCGCACTCTACCGCGGCGGAAAATCAATAATACCAAGTTTTTTTATAAACAACTCTTCGTTTCTTCTTTTCATGTTGGCAAAAGTGTTGTCGTATACAGCCGTTTGTAATATGTATCCACATTTATATATCGCCGATAGTATTACAAATATAACGTGAATATAATAAATAAAATTTTAATTTGAGATTTTAACAATAGTGTTTCGTGAATATAATTGTTACAAGTGTAAAATCCAAACGCGTGTATAATACGAGCGTTTACTTAAATGTTAGAACGAACTAAAACTAATAGTAGCAATTAAGTACACATACTTAGCCTTGATTGTCCTAGGTAAATTTTTTATCTAGCGACGTTATTAGACTTGAATTAAGAACACAGAAGAAAGACGTAGTTTGTTCATTAAAAAAAACATCATCTATTGGTCTTTCTATCTTTTTATTTATCTCAGCTTTCCATTGAGCTGAAGCTTTTAGCTTAATTTCAATTGCTAAAAAGAATTTAAATACAGTACCCACCTAGCATTAGCATCCAAGTATATAGTAGCCTAAATATATTGGTATCTTCTTGTTACTTCTAGTATACTGCTTGATGAACAGTATTACCATATTTATTATATACTGACCCATCATCTATTCTATTAATGAGAAAAATACAACATATAGGCGACAAAGCAAAACGGATCTAACTAAGACTAACAGAACAAAAAGTTTGTTAAATTGGTTACTTCTGAGACGGAGAAACTAACGAAAACTGTATTAAATGTAATTTGTTGCCTATTCCAATACTTTCATCACAACACTATTTCAAAAAGTCAGATAATAATACATTTTTACTAAGAATGTAATTTTGTTCCTATTGAACGAATCGATGTGTTGTTTACTTGCTTGTAAGAGTAATAAATTGAACTGGCCACACTTATGATTAAACTTCAATCTATTGTTGGCGCGCTTATTTAAATTTCGAATCGCAATAAGAAATTAACACCAAGATTTTTAGTTTTAGATAGTTGAAATAAGTGATCAGGCTTGGAAACTGGTCTTAAGATTAAGATTTGTAATGTCAATCGAGGAAAATATTATTTATTTAAAAATACCTTTGTAATTACAATGCGAAAAACCCGCAGATTTCAAACATCCGTAAAAAGCATCAAATATCCGTAAAATGAATGATTCCGTAACAAAACGTATCTTACTCTAAAAAAGGTAAATAATCTGCGCCGAATAACAAAAACGCAACATTCAAATCGATATATTTTAATTAAAATTTTAAAATATAACGAACAATAAATTTTAGCCTTACATCTAAATGATCGATAACACAACGCTGAATTCACAACTACACAGTTTTTAACAACAATTTATATTTAAATTACTTTAAGAACAAACATTTTAATAGCCGTTTAATCCATAGACATAGACAAAGATATTTAACGTTCCTGTACACCCATAACTTTTAAAAAGTAGAAAATATAATGGAAGAAAAATTTACATAAATTTATTCAATGCTTCCATCACATTACTGGACAAATACAGACATTAATAAAAAACTAAGTTATTGTTTGTATGCATATCTTTGGGAGCCTGATATATCGACAAAAATATTTTTATATAAAAAAAAATATAAAATCACGCCTATAATCCCCGAAGAGGTAGGCAGAGGAGAGAAGTACACTGCCACGTTTTACCAATTACGTTTACGTCCGTCTATGGAATAGGAGGTGAGCCTATTATCATACATCAAGCACCGAGCCACTACTGGAGAATGTAAGTTAGAAAAATCCAGTTGCGCCCGACCGACGATTTGAACCCCTGACTCGGCAGTTCGCAACTTACACGACTAACGAGACAGAAATATGTTCAATGTTACAAAAATCTTGCTTCAGACATTTGAAGGTTTTAGATAAGCGTGCATTACTTAAGAACACATCATATATTCACATAACAAAAGCCCAAAGTAAGAAAGAACATCTTATAGATAAAAGCTGTGGAAACATAGACAAGACAAATCATTCTTTTTCTCCATCAAGTCACTAAAATATATGTATGTACATATAATTTGAAAACATAACGAGTATATAAAAACATTATTTCATTTTAAATACACAATGTTTTAAAATTTTATTACAACCATTATTTAGTGATCAAATATGAACAATAATTATACATTTTATCAAATCAAACTAAAAAGCGTTACCTACAAGTTAAAATGCATATAAAAAATTGAAAGGTCAATGAAATTGTTGTGCAAACTGAATTTAAAATCATAATTAAAGATGACGCTAACGTAGATATTTTATTATTAAACAAAATGTAAAATTGGATTGTAAAACCTAGACGTGACATTTGATTTTTTTTTATAGTATGTGGTCACGGAAATTGCAAGTCTGCGCGTTTATAGATTATGTTATAATATAGAGGACGCTACTGTCATATCTACTCTTTAACTATTATTTCGTAATTTAATATATAACTATTAATATTTTTAATTTATTTCGTAACCGAAACGCATTCATTGTATATTGATGCATAATGTTTTATATAAATAAAATTCCACTAAATTATAATCACGCTTGTATATCCCCTAAGAGATGGGCCAGACCAGTACAGTACACTTCTAAGTTTCATCAATTAGGTGGTAGAGCTCATGTTGGTATGGGTTATGAGCCTGTTATTGTTCATTGGATACTAATTTAGATTCAAAGCAACTACTTGGATGTGCACCTCATAAAATCCAATGGTACTTGACCCGGGAATCGGCCCAACGGGTACTCGCTCAGCGGTCACACTTGCTATCTTGCGATCAATGGGTTTAGTCCGCACATATGTTATGTTTTTTTATTTAACTCGTGTAATGTTTTGATATAAAGTGGAATTAATCAACGTTCCCCAGTGCCCTGTTTCATAACTATTTTATACAGCTATCTGGCATTGAAAGAAAATCTCAGTATTTCAAAATATAGACATAGATATTTTTTTGACTAAGTGAAGAAAACATATTCTGAAGGTAGTTGACTTTCTATCAATTCTTTTTTCAAAATTTAGGACGCTGTTGTCCCTAATGGCCTTCCCATTTCCTCCGGGCTTTGTGGAGAGACCAAGTAGTTGCGCCAGGTATTAGGAAAAACTGGGAGGGGTGAAATGATGGACAGATGCAATAAATAAACTAGGAGTACATATTTGTACTTATTAACTTCAATTCTCAATTTGATATATACATATGTACTATACTGTTGACCATAGACATTTCGTCATTTAAACATGAATTAGAATATAGTAGCGCCATCTCTTATCAATTACTGAAAAACTAGTCCGTAGTACAACATTCGATTTCAATATAGTTATGATATAATTATGTAACATCTGGCAACAGACACAATGAAGGTAAGTTATTATTTGAATATGTCATCATTTAACTATAAAGTGCAATCTACTTCTAGCTATTATGTGAATATTCTACATCCTTCGATTTTACTTGTTGACAATATCGAATAGTTCTAACTCTATCTTATTCATATATTAAAACGGAAAACAAATATTGTATACATATATGCATCTACATTTTATCTTTTGTTTAGATAACGGACTATATAGATTTGTGCAGGTACACGAGGAAGATGAAAAGTTTTATCAAAATAAATTTTAGTACGTTCCGGTTTTACAGATTCAATAATTTTCATATTTGTCACAGAACTGTTAGGGAACTTTTAGTTAAATACACAGAAAATCAGCTAGATTTTTTTGACTAACGTCTTTATTAACATATTTTTAATCGCTTTCAAGGAATATCGTAATTATAATTATATTTAATAAGGAAAACAACTTAGCAATGGAGATAAAAAACAGAGATAAAAGGAAAGCGTCGTTATCGAACAAGCGGCGAATTAAACAGTATATAGCTGTCAACAAACTGTATAATTTTTTTTGAACTTCTATTAAAGAATATTTAATTCCAATGAAACGATTAAATTAATCACACAAGATACTAAATGGCGATTCTTTAACCATTTCAGACAATTACGAAAAACACTCTACAAGGAAGGTGAATAGACTCTGAAATTTTCGAACATACTTATTTTGAATGATTCCTTAACAATACAATATTTAACAACGATATATGTATAGAAATGGATAAAAGTGTACGTAATTCTTTTTATTTAATGATAAATTCCCGTAGACATATATTTTAGTTTAGTTGTATTTTGGTAACAAAAACCAGTTTCATTGAATGGCGTGTAAGGGAACGGGCGGATGGCTAGCTAGCTACACAGATATGTAAAAGTACACATGCCGAGTAAGAAGGAAACTACTCCATACTCTCCTGCCCGAAGTTTTTAGCCCCAGTGGGTCGTGATCGTATCAGAGGGATTCAATACATATTTAAAATTTGCTTTCGCTTTGAAAAATAACGAGCCAAAAGTCAACGCTTATAATATAGATATCTTACATACCTATCAAACTTTGTTAATTTACTAACTACTTCGATTGAATTAACCAACTGCAAGATCATTGCTGCCAATGTTGCCATCATCGAATCGATTTCTTTAATAACCATACACTTTTATTCTTTCCCATAACGTGCTGTTCGGTAAAACCAGTGCCTATATAATGTTACATTTCTTATAATAGTTCTACAGTAATATATTTCATTTATATGTTTATATTCATTGTTTAATACTTAATTGACGAAATATAGAAATGTGTTTTGGCAGTTGGGAGAAGTTATGTGGACACAATATTTAAAATATTTTTTTTTGTATTTAATTTTACATTTAATTTTAATACACTAATTATTTCATAAAAGCCTCAAGGATGTACTCTAATTTAAAAACCATATTTAAAATACCAATTCCGTAACCATAATATTCCTTTTATCCGAAATCTTACATCCAATGAAATTCAGTCCTCGAGGCTAAAATGCCATTCGCGCTGTCTGGTTCCCGAATGGTATTTCCTTAATACAAAACATGTTCTTATATATCATATCATTATAATCTAACAGCAACATATGGATATCACGATACAAGCGTATTCCTTCGACAATTACTTAATATATTATATTTACCGATAAATGTAGATAGGGACATTAATGAATACGGATTTATATAATAATAATAATAACAACATTTGTCACATGTATAATATATATGTATATCTCTTACAAAATGAATTTATAAAGCGCATTGATTTATCCTATTCTAGTTATGGCAGGGGTAAACTGATTAGGAAGTATAGCGTTAGAGAAAACAACATCTTGGCCAAAAGATACGACAATGCATAATTTTGTACTTTTGAAAAGAATCGAAACAATATTCCACCACTTCCCTTCAATATAACAACCACGGCTAGTATTAAATTGGCGGCAAGATTATAATACGTCATACTTTTTTTTCGTGCCATTACACAAGCATGGTTTATCAGCCACCTATAAGTTTATTTGATACAATGTAAATTTTTGTATACACAGGTTATCAATTTGATGCCCATAATAGTTGTATGTGATCAGCATGATTTGTGGTGTCACTTAGATGTCGGCTTTATATGAGAATAATATTTTGAGAAGATTGTTGTTATGTGTATAATAATAATAACAATATATTTAATTCACAGATTACCGTCAGTGAACTATAAATATTTTTAAAAATATAGATTAGTACAAAGAAAATTAATTCGAAAGTGTTAATAAATTATCATAAATATTGACATAATCAACACGCGTATTACGTAGAAAGATAATAGAGAAGGCGAATCGTGCAAAAAATCGTATCGTTGATAGAGAGAGAAGAGAATGGATTTGGCACTCATTTATCTCTGTAAATTATTGTATCCGCCAGCAACTTCGCGAGTTGTTACATATACCACATGTACCAATTGTATCTTCTTTCCCTTTCTATCTACGCGACGTTTTCATTTACATACGCGTTTATAGCCTCACTCTCTGTATATTATCTTTATAATATAAATAGATTACTAACTGCATCTTTCACCATTGTTCATATTATTATATTGAAGTGTTATGGTGGATTGAGTGTATAAACAAATTTTTGAATATCTTCCAGATTATTAACTAGCACTATATTATATGACAATATTTTTTGTGATGTCCTTCATTGTATTATATTTACTAAACAACCAACTTTAGTAGACCATTTTATTCATAACATCATCACTCGATTATTATAGATATGGACATTCCATTAACCTTTAATTTTTATAACTTTCTTAAATTCATTCTATATCATTATTTTCGTCACACTAAGTAGGAGAAAATATTATTTTTAAACTACAAAAAATATTTTTATTATTTTATCATTTGTTTATTAAAAATAAGGATACTGATTTTCATAGCTCCGATAAAAATAGTCGTTAGTTTCCTTATTATATATATATGGCGCCATCTCTTATTGAATAATGGAAGATATCGTAGAAAACGTGCTCGGTGTGTTCGGGGCCTAAAATAATTTCCATATCGTTACATGTCCAGATTGAACGTTGAATAATCAGGATGCCGCATGCCGTGGCTATCGTATCTACTATCGCAATTTGGTGGCCAGACATCTGACAATTTTTTCACAAGTTAGAATATTCATTATTTATTTTTAATTGATGTTTCAATACAACAGTATGAGTGAATTAAAAATTGTCAGGTAACCATTAAATTTCGTCATTTTTAGGATTTATTAATTCTATAAAATTCCCACCCTTTTAAGGCTGCGTGTTCACTCCGACACTTAAACTCAATAGTTGTGATTAACATTATTAACTATATGTTTAAAATTTAAACTTTAGATGCATATAAACTTAATTTGTCATTCGTAATACTCGTGTCAAAAGGTAATCATTAATATCTAAGTTTTAATTACTTCAATGATTATGTCTATATTAAAAAAAGATGTGTCGATGTTTTCTTGTGAACCATCAAAGTTTGCTGGAACAGTAGCAAAACATTTAACATTTCGGTGCTAACACGGCGATTCTGTGTTTTTTATGTTTGAATAATCCAATATAGTGCATTTTCCAAACTAATTACATTATCTTTATAGTAGTACTTATATAATATCCATTGGGCTGTTTAATTTATGTTACGTATTTTATTACAGATGGCTTATTACTTTAATATTTATGCTCTGTGAATCACTTTTTGTACCACTTCTTGTAATGTTTGCTGCAAACGGCAACCATATTTTGGAAACTTAGCTTTCTACACTTGCCGCAATGATGATCTGACAAAAAATATTTGCATATGTAAAGTTATGCTTCATGACGTGCGTTAATTCACTTACATAATTTTCTTAGTCTACCAATCTGAAATTTGCGGTAGTTTTCGTTTCTTAAACAATTGGACCAATAAATAAAGCCAATCTGACGTATATCAATAATGTACACACGTTGACCATCTATGCTTCCAACATTGGTTCAAATGTTGGATAAACAAGTTTTGGTTACAGGCTCGTTTTAAGTAAAATTATTCTGGGCATTTTGTGCTTGATGGAATAATGTTCTGTTTGCATTGTAGGCTTATTAACTCAACATTTGGTTTCGAGTTTAGTTTTCAATATTAATTAACGATTAGTGTCAAATTTGGCGTCAACGGTAGCGATGTTTAATACCTTCCATTGGTTCAAACACAACTCTCAATGTTTGTATTAATTGTTGCTCGAGCTCTGACATTCATTAAACGCTGGATGTAGCTTGTTGGCTGCTGTGGTCGGACAGCACTGACGCGAGGTCCGAGTCCCGTAGAGTTGGCGGGGTTCCGAATGGAAAGTCCTGGAAATTACAGTTTATTTATTTATTTTATTTATTTATATCTTTTTCACTTAGAATCTTCAGAGATCACTTATATTCGTCAATGGAGGGGTGTCAGAAGGGCCCTACTCAACATGTAGTGAATAGTATTTATACTACTACCAAAAACTTTGTTTGTCGCTAGTCAGGAAGTACAAATTAAATTCTTTACCGTGGCCGACTCGTCTTAGATTAGATAGTCCTATTTCTTTGCAGGAAAAGCACGTCGTATGATAATTAAAGGTGTGAGAACAAACAAGAACAACAAAGACCTAGCCGCTATCAGTAAAAAGCTTTGCATCACAATTTATTACGACAGAACGTTGAAAAATGCGCAGAACAATACCTACAAGATGATGTTGGAGTATCGAAACCAATTTGACACTTACCAATAATCTTATTAACAACTTTCATGTATTAAATAGAAAACGAACAAGTACCATTCCTTTTTCTTTTAAAAGTAATTTTGAACAATATCGGTTGCAGGTACATGTAAGGAGCAGCGGTCACTTCTGACTGCCGGCATATTTACTGGTTCTATATAGTGGTACTTAAAATTGTCGTGTTATACCTGCGCGGGCAGCGAGCGAGGCGCGGGCGGCGCGGGCGGCGCGGGGGGCGGGGCGCGCGGCGCGCGCGGCGACGCGCACTCCGCGCACTCGGCGCCGGCCGCGCCGCGCGACCTCCGCGACCACGACTCCGGCATACAACTGTCACACACACAAACATAACGCTTAACACACAATATTATGAATAGTCTATCTGTTGCTAGTGGGTGATCAAGAAACACTCATATATAATAACTATCCCCAAATTTTCTATTTTTTTTCTGATACGGTATAGAAGACACCACATAAATATTGAAGTGTGAATGTGAACTTATCGTTAAAGTCATTGCGATTCAAAAAAATTAATTCGTTGCTTTGGTTGCAAACGAAAGAATATTTTAAAACATTTAAAGAACCTTAACGTTGAAACAGATTTGCTACTAAAGCAAACACAAAGGGTTTGTTATATAAGATCGTGTTGCAACGTGCGAGATGCAGGGCGTGTGGGGCGGCACTGACGCGAGGTGCACGATGTGCGCGCAGGGCAGCGACGCGAGCGGCTCGGGCCGGTCGGCGAGCGGCTCGCGGCAGCGCGCGCACGCGGGCGCGGCCCACGCCGCGGCCGCGCGCCGCTGCCGCGCCGCCGCCTTGTTGTCGCCCAGCGCCGTGTAGATCTCCGCCAGCCGCAAGCGGACGCGCCCCACCAGCATCTGGCCGCGTGCGCCATCAAGTTGTCAAGCCTTTTATAGGTCCGTTATTGGAAAATGGTTTCTTCTCAGATTGAAAAGGGTAGGCTCTTGCGGGTATACTGGTATATTGGTATATTGTCGGTTAAGAAATAAATGATTACATCTATGGTGCTGTATATTGTCTGATGGACCCATGGGTTAAACGATAAAAGAACAGTTAAAGGGCCTCTAAAAAAAATTATCAACTTATTTTATAATATCGTGCATTAAGAGAACTATGCATATTTTAATAACTCTGAGAACTGTATCAAATGTATTATCAAATACGTCTACAATTCCGATCATCGTATCCTTTAAGGTAACAAAACAGATCTATAACTGCTGTCATATGATAAAAATAGAAGCGTCATTTTGTCAGTGGAACTGACAGTGAAAATGTTTCACTGTCATATATTTTTTTAAAAATGCATGCTGTCTTGTTTTACTAATAATCCATTAAACTTTTTCTGACCTTGGAGCCCACCGACGTGGCGACCTCCAGCAGACGAGTATTGAACTCCAGCGGCCGGCAGTTACAGATTCGTCCTTGCAGCCGGAGCACCTCCAAGCATCGCGCAGCGCCATCCATCGCTTCCATCTGAGCTAGCCTGTCTCCTAACGCTTGACCGGCTCCCATTGCTACTTCATAATTCCTGAAAACATGTTTGTTTGTTAGTAACTATTGTACTACTTTTGGCCTAAAGATGGCAGCAAAAAAGCTTCATATTCAGCCCTAGAACTTTTAAACGTTATAGAAAATTCGGTGGCGTTTGTTGAAGACGATGTATAAGATTAAGCATAACCTACCGACACTAATGTATCTACACGAAAACGATGGAACTATAAAGCTATAATTCATATCACCTCAACGCCCTGTTGATGTCGTTCTTCCGGCGGTACACGTCGCCGGCGATGCGCACCGCGCGCGCGTAGCAGCCCTGGTCGCCGGCCACGCCCGCGAGGCGTAGGGCCTCCTGAAATAAAACAACTGTTAAATCAACAGTTTACGTGCTAATTATGAGAGGTTTTATAAACGCTAAAACGCGTTACGACACAAAGAACATTTTCCATTTTTTTTGTATAAAGTAAAAGAACTTTTGACTGCCTCGTTGGTCGTGTTGGTTGCAAGTGCGACTGCTGATCGGGAGGTCCCAGGTTCGGTTTTCGGGTTGAACGGTACAACATTTTCTACTTAGAAAATTTTCTGCTAGAAAATCTAATTAGAATTCTGGTAGTGGTTCGGAGTCTGGATATGTGCCCGATGCATGGCAATAGACTCACCACCTATTACATAGTGGAATATGAACGTAACCGATAAAACGTGGGAGTGTTCTGCATACCTCTGCCTACCTCTTCGGGGATTACAGGCGTGAAGTTACGTTTTAAAGGAACATTTCAATTCATTGTTATCATCATTGTAGTTAGCAACCTGTCTCAGCACACTGGTGGAAGCAGTTCTCCCCTAACGGTGGATTTTTTGTCCGTAATCCCCTGTCGGCTTGTGACAATCTCTTCGCAGGTCCTGTGGGTTGGCGATGATCCTCCTGCTAGTCAACTGATTTAGAAACTATGCTATGCCTATGCTGGTACGAGTTATGGGTATCTATGTTGGGGCCAGGGTGTTTATTAGTGCCTGAACAGACCGTGAATAGAGCATGTGCAAGGGTTGTACGTGCAGGAGAGGTCAGCTTAGACTCCGAAGATGAATTATTGAACCTCGCATATCAAGATGTTCAAAGGCGACTTACATTGCAATAATCATGCGCATCTCCTAGTTCTCCTTTAGCGCGCAACGCAGCGGCCATTTGTAATAATGCAGTGCGATGGTGGCGAGTGTTGAGATCAGTCGAGCGCGGACCGCGGCCGAGGTCGCACGCGCGCGCCGCGCACGCCACCGCGCGTTCGGTGTCGCGTAGCCGACGCCACAACTCCGACAGACCCACGTATACCTAAGGAAGTCACTAGGTTAACGAAAGGGAAGAACGGAGTAAGGGAAATAATTGTTTTAATAATAAACATAAGTAAGTAATTAGAAAAACATAGAAAAAGTACCTGAAGCAAAAGCGTATTGTCGCTCTGCGATTGCGCTACAGCTAGGGCCTTCTGGAAGCCGTCCATAGCCTTGGAAAAGGCCCCCAGCTCCAGACTGACGGAGGCCACGGTGAGATGCACGCAACCCGCGGTCGACCCGCCGCCGCAGTCGTTGTACAAAGCGTGCCGGGCGTAGGACAACGCTCTGGAATTCATGAACAGATAATGTTGCTACATCAAACATCACACGGGTACCCGAGAATTATCGCAATATAAAACACTATGTTCATTATAACAGATTAAAATACCTTTGTAACGTCAACGCATAATGTGGGATGTATGCATGACATTTTGACCCCCATAACCCCACCCCCTGGATCTGCCCTCACAGGACTCGTCGAATTATTACAAAACAGCTCATTAAAAATACTGATATTTACGTTGCACGTCATTGTTAAAAGCAATTTAGCAACAAAAATATGTGCAACCGTGTGGAGGCCTGTAGATGAACCTTAAAAGGGATTATCTACCATTATTCTTAACCATAACTTACCATATTCAAGAGTAAAACAGAAGTTTCATCAGATACATTGATCTGCTATATTATAAAAATGTATGTTGACTACTAACTTTAAATTAATATATTTACAGTGGTGGTTCCAAAGCCCTTTAGTATAATTTTATTTGATATAAAATCTAGACTACCGTAAATACACACCACAATAAAAACTACCTCTAATATATGTATATAGAGTACACAAATAATAATGAGATAAGAGATTTAGTGATCTACGTGACCAATTATGTTCTGCCATTTTCTATCTATCTATCTATCTTTTTTTTTTCTTTTTTTTTTATAATAAGGAAATAGAGGACGGGCATGCAGTCCACCTGATGGAAAGTGGCTACTACCGCCCATAGACATCTGTGATCAACCTCAGATAAGTCGACCACAGATGCGCCTCTACCCCTGAGGACTAGCAGGAATGCCTCGAAAAAGTGTGTCTCCCTTACCACACCCTTCAAACCGGAACACAGCAGCGCTTAACGCTGCTGTTATAAGGCAGAAAT
>DWEI01002974.1:0-13458 GCA_018245875.1 Mysoria ambigua | reverse complement strand
ATTTGCAAACATATTCATTAACTATATTTGAAAAAAAAATCAAATCTATGCTGTGGATATAATCATTTAAATCAGTACAATAAATAACATACATTATTTCTGGGCAAGCGACCGGCTAATAACAAACTTTTCTGTTCGTCTTACCACGACAAAATATAATCCATAGTCCATGGATCCCGGTCTTAAGTATATTTGAACCTCATTCTCTTGAGAACTGATGTCGACGATGCAACAATACAACAGTCACACTCATAGTTACATTACAACGAAATATTTAGTTAAAAAAATTCATCTGTTATATAACATTATCGGTAAACTGTACGATAGCATAGCGTCAATATAGTATAGCCATTTGCATTCTTACTGCATCCGTTCAGTGCGTCAATGGCAAACATAACGCGCGGTCAAGTGGGAGACTCGTTCGCGATTGGTCAGTGGCCGCCGTACTGCCGTATATGGCGTGCGCGTGCGCATATTATGTTACATACTATGTGTGTACATGTTCCTTATGTACTATGTTTGTTAGACGCGTGCACAATTTGAAAACTCGCAACGTTTCGTTTAACTGCAACATTTAACTTACATACATACACATCAATGCCGCTATGACTGCTTTGCAGATCAACCTGCAGTGATACTTTGGTATATCTAGGCAGATTTTACCATACTGAAAACAAGCTTTACATTTTATATAACCATATTAATGAGAAGGTAGGTACCTACTACGATAAAGATGACCAAAGCCTTAAGCAATTTCTAGTTCGCGTGTGTAGAGGCAGCTCGAATGATAATAATATTTAGCGTCAATTTGGCATTAAAAGCGAGAACGTGGTGTGTAAATTGAATTATAATTATGATTATAACAAAATCTTCAGATGGCGGATGAGGAATTGGGACTAGGATGTACACAATGGGACGGCAGGTCACACGGCGGCGGGCGTGCGGCTTGCGGCCGATAAACGCGTTCGCTTCCGGCGCCGTGTTCACGCGGCGGCCGGCCGACGACGCGCCCGCGCCGCGTCGGCGACGGGCCTGTCATAACAAACTGCGCCGCGGCCGCCCGGCTTTGTTTGGGTCGGCCGTCGCGGTCGCTGATGGGCTCCGATGGCGTAGCTCGTGTTCGCGTCTGAACGTTCGGTCTTTGCATGCGACTTTTTAAAAAGATAGAGAGTTAATTTTTGCGTAGGTGGCACGCGCGACTGCCGATCGGGATGTTCTGGGTTCAAATCCCGGATCGGATACTATTGATTTTTTCTAATTTGTTTTTTTTTCTGATATTGTGTCCGGTGTGGCAATAGGCTCACTACCTATTCCATAGTGGGACGTAAACGTAACTGGTGAAAGGTGGGAGTGTATTTCAATCCTCTGCATTCCTTTTCGGGGATTACAGGCGTGAATCTATGATTACACGAAACAGTATGGATGACAATTAACTCCAGTCTTGCAAAAACATTAGCAAAAAAAATGTGACTCAATAATAATGAACAGAGACAAAATAAAATGATCCATTTTTATTTATCTTCTGCTAATCTAACTATTCTCGTTGGCTCCAAGGATTTACGCGTGAACGCTTAATAATTTATTGGATATAAGTATGAGTCACATCCGGGAAATCATGTCTCGCGAGAGAAATTCCCCCTCTATTATTTATCCACTTGGATTCCAACACATGTTTGTATTAAAAGCTTCAGTCGTCTTTGTCGGGGTGATGTAACAAGAAATTCCCCGTTTCTGTGTCCATGGTACAGTGTATGGTACCGAGAGGCCACTGACCCTTTCGTTACCGCGTGCACCTGTTCCGACCTATACGAGGGCCTGCTTCACGAGTTCCCGGCGATTGCAGCGAAGTCGCAGCGGCGGTAACGTAATATTTAAACGATTATATAAGAAGCGAACGATTATATAGTATTCTGTCAGGACCATGGAAAGTGGAAATTGTTAGCCTCTGCCTACCTACACGGGAAATAGACGTGACGATACGTATGTATGTAGTATTGTACAGTGTATAGTGAAGTGAGTACATAAATTTTCGTCTTTTCATATATTTTTCAATGTTTTTCATTTCGTAGCGTGTGACGAAACGTGAGCCAGCGCCGAGGGGGTGCCCGGGGGGAGCGACGCGCCCCGTATATGGCGTGCGTCGGCGCACTCTCTGTACGCTTGTGCAGTAAAGCAATACAATGTGAATTGTCCGCTCTTTTACCTCTTATTCATTGACTGTGTTTATTAATATCCACAATATTCTTAGTAGTCGAATTCGCTTTTTGTGTTTATAACGATGCCTTATTTTGTTACATGTATAGAAACTGCTATTAAATATAGCCCAGCGTTGACGTAATAACAGTCAAATATCTATTAAGCACTGTAAATATTTTAATGTATTTAAATAAGTATTTGACATGATCATAAGGCAGACATTCTTAATTGTATTTACCAGGGATTTCAACAAGCAACAATGAATAGAATACACAAAGTATCTTAAGACTCTTACCGGGGGCACAATTACGTTTACGTTGTATTAAAAGAATACAATGTTGCAGTGGCGTTAGTACCAGCTTACACTTTATTTCGTTGTAATGCTCACAGGGGATTTATTGTATACGACATTCACGTCGTCTACTTAAATATTTTATGATACTGAATTTTTCAATTGTGTTACATAATAGTATTTCACATTTACTTATACTTAATTATGATTATGAAATGTATTTTGCATGATATTGATCAGAAATATTTTTTGGATTATTTTTATATTATCATAAAATAAAATATTTAAACTTCTGTCGTCGCATGTACTCAGGCGCCGGCGGTCGGCTGCGACGCTCCGCCCACTCCCTCGTGACGCCGGCACGTCTTCGCGCGCGCATTGCTTTATCAGCTTTCAAAGCATTCGGCCGTTCGTGGAAAACGCCTACTATTCTGCCAAGTATTTAGTAGAATAAAAACATTGAACGTTCCATTTTCAGTGCAATTGCATTGATCGGTTTATATTCACTATTTATAACAAAGAGTTCAAGTATTTTCAGTCTCACAAATACCCTTAAAAATTTTATAAAACCACATTTGTGTGCAAAATCTCACTTTAACATAATTTTACCATTGAAAATTCCTAAAATTGCGACCTGTTCTTGGATATCCAAAGTCTTATACGCTCATTATCACATGGGCTCAATCATATTTAATATTGAAACTGAAAACGAAATGGAACCAGTTGTAAGGAATACTAAACTACGAAACAGAAAGAACTTCTTATGCCTGTTTTTAAATGCTAATTTAACTCTTATATTAGCGACTTCAAGCTAAGTAGTTAGACGACTTAAAGAGGGTAGTTGGTAAGCTGGAAAAGGTTGAGATAGACTTAACGAAGACACCTACGTCTAGTCTACTGTAGAAAATTGCTTACGTCTAAAATGTAACGCCAATAAAACTGAACTTCTAGAGATTCTTAATAGTTTTTTTTTGCCGCCCCAAATATATTTGTATTCAGTGCAATACGATTACTCATATTGATGTAGCAAATAGATGCGGAAATAGTTTTACGACCAGCCGTCTGCTTGACGTCAACATTCATTGAGAAGAATGGTTTTAACGGTATCGAGTAGTACTATTATGATGTTAAAAACAAAACAATGATAATTCCTAATGATTTATTTACATTATGGTATGGTATTTTTATAAAACCTTTGAAGTCCTTGGAATATTCTTTCGCAATCTTAATCGAACGCTCAGCAATATTCCTTCAGCTCATAGAACAAGTTGAAGCATAATATATTCCCTTTATAACATTAGGTAATTGGTATAGAACTTGAAATTGTCTGAACTTGGTAATCTTCTAAAATCACCCCATCTGTTCCCTGGTGTTTCGTCCTTCGCTCCTCTATGAACATTATGCCATATAAAGCAACCAAGTAATACTCTAACCTAATTCGCGTGTCATACGGCATTAGGAAGATGGCGCTGGTATATAGGTCGAGACACTGGCCGCCCGCCAGCGTGTTAGTCACCCACCGCGAAGCCAACATGACGCGGCAGCTAAAGGTTATCTCGCACCTACTCCGGCTTTCGGACAATACGTGATAAAATACACTCGACGCACACACACACACCCGCATGCATGTACGTGTGCACGCACATGCAAATATCACGTCATGTTTCCATGTAGTAGTAGTAGTAGCTATTGGAATTGATGATGGCCAGTAGACCTGTTAATATAGTATATCGATTAGGCTATTTCTCCCATTACTAAATTCATTCCAAAGATTATTTATGGAGGCAATTTATTCTTAAATTTCGTTGGAATTTCAAGGTTTTTCTGTATGTTTTTAACATTTATCTTACTGGGTAATATTATCATATCTGTCTTATTTTTAAGTTTTCATGACCTTCCATAATGATAATTGTACCTTTAAATTTTATTTCATAATTATGCTTGATTTTAACATGCTTCATAAATGTGAAAATGTATCAATACTCGGAATACCTACACACAGTGTTAAGCAAATATCATATTATACATATATTAAGTGTTTTCGCTATACAAACTTGTTGCTGTTTAAACCAAACTTTTTATTTGCTCTCTTAATTTTCACTGGATTCTTTCATTATCATTATTATTCATAATAAACAACTTTATTTCATAATCGACCCTGTTTTATTTAAAATTACACTCCATTTAAAATAACTTCATCATCTACAATATCATATGGAATTTATCGTCTATATTCTTAATTTACTGATTACCTCATTAGTTTTGTTAGTTGTAAAAAACCCGATCGCTTGCTCGAATTTGAGGCTCCGAGTTCAAATCCCGGGTCGGACACTATTGGATTCACGATTGGATTGGTCCTCGGCGTATAGTAATGGACTCACCATCTACTCCACGCTGGTACGTGGTCGTAACTGGCTAAAAGAGAGACCGCACTCCTGTGCTGACCTCCACGGGATGTACGATTGTCATGTTACGTCCTCAATGTACTTTTTCTTTGCAGCGCTTATATTCTATTTATTCAGCGTTTGCAGTATTCTCGTATATAATCAAAACTATTTCTATAAGGAACTACAAGTTTTAATGACGCTTCCGTGCCGACGTAACATAATTTTGTGCGCTAATGCGTTTCTGGAGGAAGAACGTCAATTAACACGTTTCCTTCTTTAAAAATGAGCGCAAGTGGCTGTTTGCCAATGTTCAATTGCTTGTTGAAGTAACATTAGCATATTATCTATTTAACATTTACAGTTAAAACCTCTTGTTTTCACTTAAGTATAGAATTTATTGTGTCAGCCAATTGGAGCCAAGCCGCCTTATTGACGCTTCCCACCACAGCTAATAGCCATTTGTGGGATAGCATCAATATAAGTCAAACCCAGCCATTTGCATATCCATTACGATTGAGAATAAAGACAGTGATAACTCTGTCCAAAACGGGCATAAAAAAATTCGCTTCCTTAACAATAGTTTTATACTGTACACCCTAAATGACGGACTTGTCAAAGGAAATAGTCTCAATATTTCTATGCATACTTAGAGTTAGGTATATGAAAGATAAAATGACGATCAAATCAGTGCCTATGGGTAAGAAATGTCCACGACTTCATGAATCGTCGAATTCGAATGTGATAAAGGAATCAATATTCATACCTGTACCTTCCACGATCCCTGGATGGATTGGTGGTGATAATTACTATTTTTCAAGTACAATAATTATAGATTTAAATTCCAACAAAATATATGTTACTAATGTAACTAGTTATTTGTTATCAAAATTTTCTTAACTCGTTTAACAAGCATACATAGAAAAACATTGATATATAATACCTAATATATCTACGTCTCTTTATTCGTTCATGTTACTTCTGTATTCGGCTACACATTTTCCTACATATATTTTCCAACTAATCAATTTCCATAAGCTGCGGATACGTATAACAAATGCGCCTGGGGCTCGTCCGTCAGTGCGTTGAAGTGGCGAGCGAATAATACGATAAATATTTAACACGTGAAGCCGCGCTAGAGGTGCGCTGCGATCGAGTTTTGAAATCAGTTTTCTGTTCAAAAAAACATGGCGAACTTTGGCCAAAGATTTTTAAATGTTTTATTAATTTTAAAATCATCTTAATACGTTAATTAGTAGTTTATTGAGCTGATATTTTATATAATTATATGTTTTTAGTGGAAGAGAATAGCAAACGCCCTGGCAGCAGCTGTTAAAGGCTGGGTCCGCCCATAGGAGATTGCAACTTACATAGAACAGTACTTCAGCCATAAAATGTGATGTCAATAAAACTGGTTGCTCATGATACAAGGAGCACGTTTAATGAGTTGCGATATGAAAGTGTCTCTAACTTGTAAATTTTGAGGAAATTAGCTTTTAATACATTTCGGTTGCTGCCTACCCTTCGAGCATAACATTTTTATGTACTGCTTGTCTTAATATCTTTATTTACGTATGTTATGAAGTAAACGAATACACGCCTATAATTTCCGAAGAGGTAGGCAGAAGAGTATTGTACACTCTCACTTTCAACTAGATACGTTTACGTCCCACAATATAATATGGAATGGAACTGGTGGTGAGTTTATTGTCATAGACTAGGACCATATATTCAAACTGGGGCCACTATTAGACAATCTAATTTAAAAAAAAATAAGTGCTTGACCCGGGATTTAACCCAGGACCACTCGTCTTTGTCTTCAATTACAGTTAACTCCTATGTAGCAGCCGCCCATGGAACTGCCGTTATTGACATCGAATAGGACTGCAAGTAGGTAATGCATGCGTGCTGGCTTGTCGCTATGCATCTGTACCTGTATATGTGTACAAGTGTGTGTGTTTGTGTGTTTCTTTATGTTTGTATCTGGCCCATTATTTAATCTGACCGCTGAGCCGGGAGATATTAACTAAATTCCTACCCAGGATACACATTAGTGCAATGTATTGTCACCTTTTGTTTCTGTCTGCTATAGTCCTATCGTTTTTTGTCGTAGACCTGTCGTTATATTGTACTGTAGAGCAACAATTAGACAACATATAACACACAGTGCGGTTCAAAGCTTGGTCCAACTATCGATGACCTATTTTATTGCGTCCTATGACGTTCTTGGCAAGGAATATAATCATTGTTAATGTAAATATCACCTGACATTTCTATAAACAAGAGCTCATTGAATATATACATATGTAAGAAATCTGCTATATTCGAAAACAGTTAAAATAGAATATCTTAAATAAATTATGAAAATAAAAAAACTTTTACGGACGCAATACATAAAATAATTTAAACGTTCCACGTTTTTCATTTGGCTGAAGAAACATAAATATTGTTGCTGAAACAGTCGTCGCCCGTCCGAATGTTATTATAAATGTAATTCTAAACTAGTTTGCTGAAATAATTAAAAACGTTCGTAATTTTCCTTTGTAAGAAATTCGAACATTTAATACGTAGCGCGTTTTAGTGTTTCTTTTAAAAATCCTTCCATTGATCTTTTTAATTCAACAGCGCCATTTTTGCTCAAAGTATTAAGCAATAAAACTTCAAATTTGTAAAATCACTTTGGACTAATTTTAAAAGATAAAAAAGTACTTTCTTACTCTTTATTCAGCTAAGCAAAAACTCATTTGAACGCCCAATGAAATCAAAAAATTAGTCACTTTGAGTGAAACACGAACAGGTTTGTAAGGGTTCTGGCCTGCAATAAGAAGGGCGCTATGCTTAATTATAGAATATGTGTACAAATTATTAATTCTATAGACAACAAGGGCTACGCTACGCTTGGAAACAGCAGATTTAATAACAATGAGTCAGAGACGGTGAAATTTGTTTTACAACGGGAAGTAGGCCAGTGCGTATGTTTTTACATAACAAGTACATGTAATTGGCATATTTCGTATTTGTTCCTAGTAATCGCATGTAGTCATGAAGTGTGCTAACGACGCAGCAGATCGGCATGCCGACATTTGGCTAGACGTGCACTCGAGGTCAACGCCTCTTCGTACAGTCGTTGAAAACGAACAGTCTGTGCCTAATGATGATTGATAGGTCAAGACGCAGACAGTTCTCGGAGAGAAAGGGAAACTGTCATGTGATAACGAGGGAAAAGAATATCATTGTAGATTTCGAAGGAGCGATGCAATAGCTGTTGCTTAAATGAAACAAGAAACTCGATTAGATATTGTGAAAACGGTAAGTACGTTTGGAACATGTCCAAAATGTTAATATCAGAGGATGTTGTCATAAGCAATTGGCACTCAAACTTAGCATATCACTTGTTGACTATGATTTCTTTCATGTTTATATCATATGACAACTTATTTAAGCCTCTAAATAATTTTCATACTGTGAGACCAAACAAACACAGTGAACAACATACAATTAAATATTTCATGACCATGTTTATGAAACCCGCATGTACCTATGTAGACATTACATTACCAAGATAGTGAAACAAGCCAAATAATTAACCTTCCTTTTACCTGATCCTCACTTAAATCTACGATGTTGTACTCTTAACGCCACACATTATTAGTGAGATAATGCATTCGACTGTACGTTCAGCGTCGCGCATGTAAATTTCCATCGCAACGGCTTTTGAAGTTGGGTGAACGCCAAATCGATCCTCAGATAAACGCTGGAGACTGCCTCTTTACGATGGAAATCATCGTCATACTAACGTTTATAATGACTTCTCATACATCATGCATATATCATATCCGAAATGAGACTATGACCAAATAATTGTTATATAAATTGTTACAGATGTAATTATTTTGTATATAATGCATTTGCTAGGGTCATGCTAGTGCTAGCCTAATGCTAGTGTCTTTATCTTTAAATAAGTACTTAAAAACAGATTTCGTTGTTGCAATATTCGTGGGTTCATAAATGTCTTTAACCTTCCATATTCAGATTTATACTCCATTAACGCGTCGGTTACTATTTAATTTTCTTATCTCTTTGATCGTAGATAACAATCCTTTGTAAACTAAACTGACGAATGTGAGTCAAGTCATTGGGAAGGAAAAATCTACCAAATGTGTATGCTCTAAACAAAGGAACCCAAAAAATCCCCTGAGGCATGCCAAACTTTTCACAAAATTCACCACCAATATAATAGGATATTATAACGACATTGTCATGGAAATTGCTGTGAATCTTTCTGGCAATATTCCAATGCGCAACAGGCCGGTGCCGTTGGAAACAGGAAAGAGTTGTTCCACTGTTAATATTTTTATAAGTGTTTTGAGTTTTTATTGCGCGGTGCGTACAAAATATAGTGAATGTCAATCTTTTCCTGTCTTATCTTCATACGAGTATTTTATTTACTAGCATTTTGAATATATAAATATACATTTGATATATAAATACACCTTTATAATCATACAAATCAATTGGCGTTCATAAAATTAGGATAAATATATGGAATTTTATTTTGAAACAGCTCTAAATGTCAAATATAAATATTTCATTTCAATTTACAATCCTGTTGTTCCATGAAACAGTTTCTCCGTTTACTTCTCCCTAACACTGGTCTATATTCTTCGCGTTTAATAGGTCACGAAATAATGCATTTTGGCTATGAAAGAAAAATAACTTCATATCATCCTTAAATGTACGAAAAATTCGACAGCGCAAACTCCTTTCCTTTCATTTTTCCGACATTGTCAATCAAAGCTGTTTAGTGAGGTCTGATGTGACTAACGATTGCTCAGACAATACTTACGTGGAAGACAGAAAACGTCAAAAGACTACGCGTAGACTCCGAAATTTCGAGGTTTTACTGTCTATGCTGTCATGGATAACCGGTGTGGGTGTTTCTGGCAGACATCCAGATGTTAGCTTACGTAAAATCGTGACATGTTGAGCCGACATCCTTGTATCCAGGTGAGAGGAGAAGGATTTAATATTATATACATATATTATAGTAACTTCACGCCTGTAATTCCCGAAGAGGTAGGCAGAGGAATGCAGAACACTCCCACGTTTCGCCAGTTACGATTACGTCCTACACACCGAGTAAGTACATGTCTACACTCGGAACCACTACTAGAAAATCTAAATTAGAAAATTTTGTATTACAATTGTTGCTCCCTTGCACCACGCGCAGACAACGCCGCATGTTAGTGCTCAGTCTCGTTTCTTTTTCAAACTGCTTGCCAAAAGAGTCGAATCGTTAAAATTTAATAGAGGACATTCTAACACACGATATTGTCGCGGAAAACCGCCGGCAAGTATCGTTGGCACGCGTCCAGAGCAACAGGCGTCCGACGCTGTAAACAGAGACGATACGTTTGAACTACATAGTTCGGAGCCGAAGTAACCCTACCCACCTTTCTAGTAACCTGTTTTTTGTGAATGCATTCATTTATAACGTTACTTGTTAGTAGATTTATCTTCTTGGTATTTCATCGTTGATGTTTCATATTGGTTTTTACTAACCGATTTGAATTTGTTCGTACATGGTGACATTTGGAAAATTTGTCCGATAGCTTTTCCTATTAGCTAGTTAAATGTAACTTTCTAGCAACATTTAATATTTCTTACCTGAATTACGTCCCTATCAAATAAAGTATAAAATATGATACAAGATAATAAGTATAATTGACGTTATAAACGAAACTTTTTAAGATCTACGAAACCATTTAAGATCTTACACGAGGCCCTACAGATAAAAACATATTATGTATTTCGTACTCAGGTGAAATTTTGGTTCATAAAAAATCGTAATACGGCAAAGATTTCTCTACGCGTATAATATAATATATTATATTATGTGCATGTTGTAACCATTTTTAGCCAAATATCATAGCCCGCCTACGCAAGGACTCGGAACAAAGCTTCGTAACATATATACGATGATTGATTGTGGCAAAGTTTGTTGTGAATAACGAACAGAGTGTTCCAGTCGATTGATCGTCGCCGGAGACCGGTCGATTGGTGTTAGTGGCCTGCGGGTCTAGTGTGTAGTGAACATGACTGCTGAGCCAAGGGTCGGGGATTCGATTACCACTGAGGGAAAATATTTGTTTCATAAATATTATTTGTTAGAGAGACTATAGTACAGTCATTCAGGGTTGGGTAATATTCTTAACTTATAAGTTCTCTTATGAAATTCCTCTAGCCTTTCAAAGTTAATTAAAACATTTACTTGTAACTTGATATTCAACCGTTGAAACATGCACTGAGAACTAATAGAATTAAGTACAAACGTTACTTTGAATAAAAAAATATTGAAATTTACAGATGAAAACTACGAAATCTTCTAAATATTGGTTACGGTATCAATTCTAATGGCGTTTTCCAGAAATGAAACGACTCAAAAATCTACTTTTAATTTACTTTTCGTTATGACGTTATTTAGCTATATACACAATACAGCTATATAATGGCAAAACAGCAATACAATATGGATGATTGCTGGTGTCAAGGGAGACCAAGACTTATCTGTCTAAACCAAATAGGTCGGATGCTGAAAGTCAGCACATCCAAACAAGCAAACGTGAATGAAGACAGAATGTATGTAAAGAAGAACATAGGTATTGTAGGCAATTCTGGAGTCACTTTTTAGTCGCTGCCTCTACCCATTGTGGCTTCTAGCTTGATGATATTAAAAGCAGTTAAATAGTGTACCAAGAGTTGTTTGGATTATTCATCAATTCGTAGACGCTTATTGTGAAAAGCCACGTTTTCTTTAAAACGCCCGCTGCGTGCGCGCGCGCAGCTCTGACGCATATCAAAGATGCGCGACGGCCATTTTTTTCCACAGTACGCTGCGGACTTGGCTCGCGGCCAGAGACGCCGCCTGGCACCGCGCCAACACACCAAATCATCCCCTCCCTCGGGTAAGCTCGGCTCATTCTTTGTCGAAAACTAGGCGAACGAAATGTGGAAATGATCACTCTGTAACGTTATCGGTACGTATTAATGTTGTTTAGGTTTGCTTACTCCAGTAAAATAGGATTACTAAGTCTTTTGATTACCAGTTTCCATTAAATGAATTTTTACTGTTTAGTTTAGTGTTACAGGGACATATTCGTATTATTTAGGCCTTTTACCCAGAACCCTTTTAAAAAGCTTTAATAAACGTTTTTGTTATTAATGGATTTTCTACTTGTTTTTCCGAAAATAGTCTTATTTGACTATATGAAAAAAGCTGAGCATATTTCTGAAGTGCATGACGAAGGCGGGTACAAAGAAAATCAGTATCCCAGATTTAGACATTTAGCCTATCAGTGATGAGTCCTTGCGTTACCACAATATCACTTCATGAATATTCATGAATAAACATGTTCGCAATGATTTATTGTCACGACATAAAATTTTCTTGCATTCAATGCTATTTTGCAGTTTATTTGAACTCGTTCGTAATATTAATAGGCTATTCTATAGCGATAAAACTCAATATACTTTTTTATTTTTTTTTGGATTACATATTTTTACACGGGTTTTAACGGTAACATTTTGACGACAAAATCGTGATTAAATAAATAGAGATAATCTAATATGTTATAAAGTACATAATAAAACATAGAACTAATAAGCGTAATAGGTTGTTATAATTGTTATAGGGGCATGCATTTAATGATTCATTCATTTAATCATTCATTCATTAAATCATTCATTAAATAAATCTGTTAATTATTCATTTGTTTTATCATTCTTTTATTCAATCATTCATTAAATCAATCAATCCTTTAATTATTCATTATTTCTATCATTATTCATTCAATTATTAATTCATATAATCATTCATTCATCTAATGCCTCAATAATCTATTGAATATTTACTCATTCATTTATTCATATTTTTTAGTCAATGATTCATTCGGTCACTTATTATCAATCATTTATACCATCATTAATTGCGTAGTTTTTCTATTCGTTCATTCGTTTGTTCGTTCATCAGCCTTGGAAGCACCTAAAGCTTTAGATTGGAAGGAAAAACCAGACAGAACAAAACAAGCTCGATAGCGACTCGAGTTTAACTTTACCGCCCTCTGCTTACAGAGCTTGACCTGACACTCGCGACCAACGAACTAAGAACGTAGTTGGAACACATTCCTTCCATCGAGACCTGATACATAACGATACTAACCGCCTCAATATTATAACTGATTTACTGGCGTTCGATTGCACTCAAGAGAAATTGTCTACTTAGCTCCGTCTACAAGTATTTGGCTCGGAATCCGTTTGAAGTGAGAGGCAGGTGCAATGTGGAACGCAAGCAACAGACTCGAGTGCAGACCATTTGCAATGAGATCTCTATTTGTATGTACGATACATTAATCTCGCCGCGAAAGACATTCACGCTGCCACTGTCGAGCGTTAACAATACTTTATACATAGCACTTGCTGGCCTTTGATATTTTCCAAACATTCGTTACAATAGTCAATACATAGTCAATAAAACTAGTGCCCACATTCGTTTCAAATTTATGAGAACACATATGCTATACATATATA
>DWEI01002973.1:0-13459 GCA_018245875.1 Mysoria ambigua | reverse complement strand
ACTCTAATATGATGAAAAAAAAATAATTGTCCTCTAAATGTCTGTGAAAAATTTACTAGGTAATAAAAATAAATTCTTATATTGTATCAAACACTTATTGTCAATAATTCACATAGAATCTATGTTTTTTAAATATACGTGCATTTTAAAATAATCACATTACTTTCATTATTGTTTATCTGTAGTGAACTTTTCATTATCTTTAATTTTGTACTCAATTTGACACAAGCAATAAAAAATGGCAATATAGCCATACTAAATTAACCATAATAAAGATAGCTTCTCGTGACGATGCAGGGTTTTATTCTAACTTAAACTACTGTATTTAAATAGAAGTCATGTCTAAGGACTGGTTGGTGAAGTGATTACTGGCTCTCTCAATATCATAGTATATAAAATACAGGTATTTTCGATTCAAATAATTATAATGTACATAGCAAAAATTAAACTAAAAATAATTGAACCACTTGGTTAGTTTAAATTAACTGCCTCCACTAAAGATACTATTGGCTGAACTGCTGGGGTTCCTCCACACGCTCGGTTCGCCGACCTCCGAGAACGTGGAGCGGGCCGGTATTATAGGGGACCTTACACACACACTGGAAAACAGGAAAAACTAAATTATTATATATGACGATAATAAAGCTACAGGAAATAACTGATTAATGTGTTTATTAATTCTAATCGAGTAAATATAGCATTCTAATGTAGTTGAGATATCAAATACTCTTGTTAAAAGTGTAGTTAATAAAGGCCTATATTAATAATTTTATAGATGTTGTGTGGTACTCATTATTGTTTTGTACTTTGCTTATACAATATCTTTCTGTCGAAAAGGAAGATTATTTTTTGGTTAGTTGACACACATGTTGCATTCAGTGACATTTAAGATTATCTCTTTGATAATGAAACTTCATGTTACTTGTAGCTGATTCAATTATTGTGTTCAGCCTTTTTTAAAAATAAAACATTTCCAATTATATATTATTAATTTTTCAAGCGAGTGCATTGTGAACATTCATGCATCATTATCTATTGGGAGCTGACGAACCTCGAGCGGCTGTTAGCACTTCACTTTAGTCCGAATATAGTCCTAGGAACACGATCAAAATTTATTTTATTAGTTGACACACAGAAGTGGTATGCGTGGTGTAACGAAGCGATGAAGTGGAAAGACAGTGAATGACAAAATTATTTTATAATTTATTTCAATGGGCGTAAGTCATTTAATTCATACCCCGCCTAAAGAGGTACAGGTACCTATAGTCCACCCTCAAAACGGCGGCTGATATAACAACGAGTCGACTCAGGGAGGCGTCGATCTATGCCCACCAGTGACTACAGAAAGGCAGATGGGTGATCTTATTCAGTCAATTATTTTTCTTTGTTTATTAACCTGAATCAGTTCCTCCTCAATGGACGGTTTCGACATACGAGTATGTAACCATTTTTCAGTATCAATATTTAGTCCTATATGGACTTCTTTTCCTACTTACGAATTGACATCCTCCATTTTTTTCAGCAGCCTCTCGTTTTCCCGACTCAGCAGCTCTTGGTCGCGGAGCAGCTGGTCTCTCGCCACGAACAGCTCGCCGTTCTCTCGCCGCAGAGCCGAGTTCTCCTCCATGTGCAGCTGCACCAGCTCCACCAGCTCCGACTGCGGCAGCTGGTATAACTTGTTGCTCTCAACCGGCGGGGTGCCCTTGTTTTTTTGGTCTGCAAACAGTATTTACTTCAGGATACTGTTGACAAAAATTATAAATAGTTTGGAAATTTCTCGGTGTGATTTAAAGTTGCAGCAGATTTCGTAAAAGTTTAATACCAAATAAGTTATCATGAAAATCTCTCTTTATGCTGTGGTCGGTACTAAGTATTCCGAAGTAAGGTCAGCGCGCAGAGCGAGTCCGCGGCGTGTCGGCGCGCGCTCACCGCGCCCGCCCGCGCCGTGCGCGCGCAGCGCCGCGCGCAGGTGACGGTTCTCTGCTTGCAACGCCTCCACTTCTCTCTTCAGACTCAGGATCAGAGCGTCTCTGGCATCCTGCAATTACATTACTTTTTTTAGTGAGATTGTATGTTTATAAATTTCGCTAAGACTTTAAGTCATTTAAGATCAATATAGGCCCGATTCACTCTCGATTTTTTTATCTTTATAAGTAAAATGAAAGCGTGCTGACAAATTCGTCATTCGGTTTTCACCAATTTTCTCACCATTCTTATAATAGGTTTCGATTTAATCTTCTTAGCTCGAGCTGCGTAGCGCAGTGTGTTGATGGTTTCGCTCAGGTTCGATCTAGTCGGGGCTATGCACGCGATCTGGAAAATATTTTATTAATTTAATGGTTTACCTTTATCACCTCTGGGATTTCCTGTTTTGTTGGTGCCATGGATTCAGATATGGATACGGATACAGTGCAAAATATTATGTTTTAATTTTACTTGTATCTTATTGTTTATCAGGTAGTGTTTAGTCTGCTTGCAGACTCAGAAATCTTTTATAGATGATAAAATCACGCTCGATGTCCATGCAGGCCATTAAACTTATGAATTTATTGTTAAGTAACTCTTAAACTTACAAGAGTTTATTGTGACCATATACGTCGATCGATCAATCGCATATAGTCCTACGAGCAAACCAAAAACTGAAATTCTCGAGCCGCTTCTGAAGGATCTTAGCTTTCTGAAAGGTCTTTTCTAAAAAGCTTTTCTGAAAGATCAAGCTTTACTATAGCCATATTATATATACCTTATTGCTTACTCAATGGGGTTGATGGTAAGTTAAAAGATGGTGTTCAGACAGGGGTGTTTCTGTATTGGTGGTGCTACTCGCTCACCATGAGCGTGACGCCGCTGCCGGCCAGGCTGTCCGCCAGCAGCTTGGTGAGCTTGCTGTCGCGGTACGGCACGTGGCCGCGCCTGCTGCCGTCGCTCAGCTGCGCGATGCAGTAGCCTGCAACAGGAGTAGCCACGTGCACTTTCTATTGCAGAAAGCCTGGATATTGAAACTGAAAGAAGAAAGTTATACAATGTATTTACACAAACATGGGAGGTAAACTGAACTATTTTGGGCATTGAAAGAAAATTGATCATAAATATATTGATGTCTGTTTTTCACGGGAGGACGCAGTAATTAAAGACTTCTGCTGATTACGATCCTAAAAATCTATAGTACTTCTTTCGTGAAAGCTGTTATATACGCTCGGTTCTAGGAATTATTCTTTGGCACATTTGTCTCAGTGAATACAAGAGAACGGTGTCGTAGTAGAAACCCTGTATTGACACATTCTATGAAATAGGTTAAACTGATAAGCTAACGCTTTTTTTTACCATGCTCTCTCGAACGTTCCACGCGGGAGTCTCACCGAGGACCATGAGGCTCCTGTTGATGTTGTTGGCCTCCTGGAGCGTGGCGCCCGAGCTGCGCGTGCGCTTGGTGGCCTCGCTGCCCGCCAGGTCCACGAAGTTGATCTTGCCGAGCGCGGCGGCGGCGGGCGCGGCGCGCGGCTCGCGGCGCACGCGCACGCTCAGCAGCGTGTGCGAGCGCGACGACTGCGCGTTCATCGCGTGCGCGCCCACCGCGCGGTTGCGCATGCCTGCCACACGGCCGGATGTATCGTCATCGTCATCGTCATCCGTCCTGTTTGCGTACTTTTGTAATCACTCGAAATAATATTTGATTAAAACCGATGCATACAGTAAAATCAAAATCACAATCCCCTTTCTCTTGTGTAGTATGCTGTAATGTATACCTCTATTTTGTTATTGTTGTCGCCCATGGACATTTATTACCAAAATAAAATCATCATCGATGTACTCGTGTAACGTAAAAATCCACTTGCCTTCTTCTAAAACTGCGAAAAGATCATCCAACTCCTCGCAGTCTACCATGAACAAGTTCTCCACGTAGAAGCTCCTGCTCTCTTTGGACCATCTCACTTGAAGAGGTTTACGAGAACTTCCAGGATTCAGAAGATCTATCACCTGACAAAAATAACATTATAGATATATCACCTGATAGATGTAACATAATAGAAATAATATTAAACTCTTACAAACAAGGCTTTAGGTACACAAGGGAACAAACGTAATTCATTTTCGCTAAAGATCAAAAAGGAAAATTAAAAATATTCAAGATATTTTTTTCTATATGTTTATTATTTCATTTCGAGTTATTAACTTAGCTAATATATATTTAAGAATTACAAAATGTCGACCTTCTCATTGTAAATCTCCAAGAAGGACGCCTTGAGTATGAAGTGGCAGTCCGGCCGCTCGCGTATGAGCCGGAACAGGTACACGAAGGAGCGCACCACCAGGCCGTGCTCCGGGGCGCGCGCACTCGCGCCGCTTTCCACCTGGGCAGGTGGCGACAATGTTTGACTTAAAGGCCCAACCCGCAGGCCCAGTGTTACAGACGAAAACCCCTCCGGGAAGGCATATGTTCAAAGTGAAGTTAAGACACAATTTAAAGGCGAATTATTCAAAATTGGTTCCTTAAAACACTTGTACGACAAAATGAAACTACCACCGCCTCGGAAAATACCCCGCTATGGACAAGTAGCAGCGAAAGAAACTCCGTAAGTGTGTTTGTGCATCTTTTAAAATAAACATATATTACCTTCACATAATCTATATATTGGACATGTAGGTAAATGTCATGGCTGGCTGCGTATTTCTGATAATGTTGGCGGTTCAAGTAAATACTCTATCGGTGTCTATTAAACCGAATGCCCCGCTAATTCTCTTATGCAAAAATTGTTCACAAATAGTATAGGATTAGGTAACTTAAAAATGTTATGAATATTTAGTAAAATATCGCGAGAAAACATGCGTACATTACAGTTATCTAAGTCGCTTTAAGTCTGCTAACCCGCACTTGACCAACGCGGGAATATATAACCTTAACCCTCTCCTGTACAACAGAGATACGAGAAAAACATGTCGTCACCTCCAATTACTTACCTGCTAGTGACGAAACGATAGCAATTTTGAAATGATTCAAAGCCGGCATGCCCGAGCAATTTGAATAAATCCCGCGATGACATTGCGATACAACATCGCGACTACCGCCCGTGTAATGTCGCGTCACGCGAAGTGACTACGTTTTGCTTTTAACGGTAATAAAAATAAAAATTATATTTGTTCTACTTTTGAATGTTCATTGTGGTCTAATCTTATTCCTACTATCTATAGAACATTAATGACTATTTTAACTATAATATAAACGTCATTAAGTTATTAACACTAAGTGAAATATTTCTCCTCGCGAGAGTAAAATTAACACGTTCGTAACGTAACCTTACTGATGAAGCACAAAACAATTCAGTTGTAATCAGGAAAAAGCTACCGCAGTCTACAGTGCAGCAAAGTGTTAAAGACTGTTTCTGTTGATGTGCTGATGTAAAATTATTTAGAGAGTTTGGTAGATATCAGACGGAAAAGTTAACTTCCTAAACATATTCTGAGAAATTAAGAAGTGTATAATATTCAATGCGTACAAAGGCATGCCCATTAGCAGTTCACTGACTTCCACTATTGACCATAGGTCTGTTACAAACATTGCCATAATTCACAGTTCTGTGATATTTTAATGTGGTTCAGTGTTGGGCAGCAATACTCCGCGTCAAGAGGTGCATGATTTCCAGTCAATATAATAATACAAAAGAAAAATATTCTGTCTAATTGTCCAAAGAAAATGGGTGGATGTTCTAGAAGGTCTTTACTTACCTATAATCTCTTATTCACTATATATCTAGAAACATCCGCACCACATACTGTATACTTCGACACCCCATCCATCGAGGTATAAAAAGAAAATATTTATCTACACTTAATGAACCACCCCTACGAAAACATTATCAGAAGCCGTGTTAAAACGAACAGCCCATTAGATATGACGACGGCAACTCTTGGAGGGTTTGTTTACAAATATCTATCTATACCTCTGATGTAAAATATGGTGGTCTGAAAATCGATGGTTAGAGTTGTCAAGGGCAAATGCAGGCGTAGTATATTGTCATCAAAATGTAATCCTTATTATTATTGTCCGTAAGAATCTTTTTACATCGTAAATGCGTGACTGCACCCTACATTTTTGATAGAAAACATCCTGAAATAACCTTAAGTGTGGTAAGTGTTAAAGAATCGACGAATATATCGTCTATGTGTCATTATAACAAAGAGAAGCTAGATATTTTGTCAAGAAAAAAATAAAGTATATTATGGATATAACTGGATTAAGGATATTAAGGAAAATTATGGCCAGCAGTAGAGATTCAACCTCCAAGTCAATCAACTTAAATGCTCAGTTATTTATAAATTTGTCACATTGGTTTCTTGGTCTAGTACAGGGACCCTGAGTTCCGAGACGAATGTTTAATAATTTCCATGTGGGAACATTTATTATGTCTAGCAAGTTATGGGTTATGATCAGACATTAGTGTAGGAGCCATCCTTACATGTTATTATTAAACAAATAACAAAATTGGAATTGGGAAAAATGCTTACCAGCCCAGGAGGTCCAGTGAGGGTGTGGGTCTTGCCGCTACCGGTCTGCCCGTAACAGAACGCTGTACAGGAAAACCCTTCCACCGTCATTTCCAGAAGACGCTTCACGCCCGAATATTCCAACATATCTTCCTGTTCAATTAATAAACGTTAAATTAGATACCTACATGATATAACCCGTTATCATCCACTATAATTACATAGCTGCGACCTAAACTGGATTGAAATCCCTATGTCACACCATTTTCAGATTGTATTGGGCATTACAGAAATCAGGGCTTACGAAGAAAACCTGGTCACCTGAAATGAGAGATTCGGGGATTACACCAATTAGTTTAAATGCAGACAAAAAGTCGGGCCGAATATGATAAAATATTATATTGAAACCATGGAACTATGGAAATAAAATGAAGGGCAACAATAAAATTTGTATTGTCTGAAGGGATAAGATGTGCAAGAAGAGGTAATCGTGTTATCATACCTGTGTAGCTGCGGGTTCAAACACTACGTTGTAGGAGAACAATTTAGGCTTCTGTCCTGGGGTCGTGCTGTGGCATATCACCTGCCCTTTGCCCGGAAACTCGAGCATATCTCGTTCTCTTTGCGAACGCTCCTTTTCATTGAGGGGACGCACTCTATGGAATTTTAATGAATGGTTAACCCTTATCCAGTATCTTTAATGCATAAAGCATTCCCGGCATTCATTGGATAATTGTATTGACAATGTTTTGAGTTGAAAAACTTAACTCCTTTTAGTTTTCGCTGCGGTCATGTTAATCCTTGTCGCGATAGTGGAATTTATTTATAAATTTTATAATAATGCAGACATAGTAAGCACGTTTAGGAAGAGCAACGTCCAAGTGTGATCTGACAAAGTCTGATGACAATGATGACATGTACTAATGCATACCCACATTTATGCATAAAAATCTTTATAAACCAATGTCGTGTTAATGACAGAATCGATCACGTGACGTGAGGCATAAATGTTGACACGATTCCCTTTGTGTTATTGTGTTTATATGTCACTCAAATGACGCTACGGTTGTTGCTGAACTTAAATCGATAAAAGAACTTAGGTTAGCAGAACATATAAAAGAAAAACATAAACATATGAATGTTGTGTCATATGTGGATAGATTTTTAAATTTAAAATATCGTATTGAAAGATTGAACTGATTTAATTATGTAACGAAGAATGAGCCTGAATACGAGTTTTACAAAATATGAGCTTTAGGAGTTTTAGAAAATACGAGACAAAATACAGAGTAGCTTAAGATTGAACTTACTAATAGTTTAGAATCCTAAGTACTTACCTAACCACAACATTGATATTGTCTTCATCTGAGTTAAGATTGGTGCTTGAACCTCGAGTACTGCGATCCACGCTGCCCGTTCTGCTGCTCCCGCTGGAAAAATGCAGTTGACATTGCGATTTACTCTATTATTAATATATTTCAGGTCACAGCGATGGACGTGGAACATTAGTAGTCACAAGGACGCTTTTGCGAGGTCCGATGGCGTCGTAGAGTATGTAGCTTATACAATCCGCTTTGAAAACATTATTATATTACCACGGGTAGGCAGAGTACGAAGTGCTGGACGTCTCCATCTCTATAAACACAACATGTCTCTTGTACGGCTATCATTCTTTTCATACAAACAAGCGGGTTTCGGAGATTTGTAACACTTTTATGTATGCACATATAATGTAACAGTTACTAAAATAATCTAACATCATCACGCCTGTAATCCCTGAAGAGATAGGAAGTACTGTATACTCCCAGGTCTGACTCTTATGTTTGAGTTCCACTATAGGTTGTGGATTTCTTTTCATACACCGGGCATATTAGGAAACTTCGAACCGCCAATAGAAAAATCCATCAGTGCTCGGTCCAAATATGCAAAAAAAAGAAATAATAAATTATACCAGTGATTTAAAAGCTCGAAAGATTGACAGATGGTTAATGCAGGTAAAAAAGGTTATAATTACATGGTTGGGGAGAAAATCAATTCACACAAAAATATTAAAATCAAAGTATTTGACAGTAAATTTCACCCCTCGTTGATCGTGCTGATTGCAAGTGCGACTATCGATCGGCAAGTCCAACTATTCCATAATAGGATGTAACTTGTGAAACGTGGAGGAGTGTTCTGCACCCCTCTGCCCACCTCTTCGAGGATTACAGGCGTGATGGTACGTTTTAATTGTTCTATAAAAAATTGACGTAAATGAAACGGTTTAAACATTGAGCACAAAACCTAAAACGGAAAGATATATTTGCTAAAAGTTGTCATGTTCGTGACATTATATTTGAAAGCCTACAATTTACGACAATCTAGCGATAGACACTTCATTACAATTTAATGATCCATCGAATGATTCGCTGAACATTTACGGAGTCAAGGGCAGCCATCGATTGAGGTATTTCTATAGGAAATGTTGCATTAATAATTCAACATATTGACCTATGAATATAATATTGCATGCGAACTCGAACTTAAATTGCTCCACATTTTATATTATAATATATTCATCTTCACTTTAGAAATAAGTTTAAAAATACGTATTTAATATATGTAGTTTTAATTGTAAAATTTCAAATAAAAACATCTTGAAATCTCCACACATCGCCATCTGATATCAAAGCGACGTTCAAATGGATGATGTTTATATTAAATATAATTTTTTTAAGAATATCATTTAATATACAGTTAATTAATAATTTAAGAAAATAAAAATTTCAGCGATTTTTTTAAATTAGCAAAGTATGTTTTTAACCTGACGGCCTTCGACCAGCAAGCGTAGGCGGTGAGATCCTCAACACACGTGCCCAGCGTGGGGATTATTCATTACTCCGTTGAGATTAATGAGTTATTCCCCTCCCCTCATAACTCCTCAGGGGAGCTCTGTGTCCATCAGTAGATTGAAAAAGGCCGATGATGATAATAATCGTGATGATTTTTGCTTTCAAAATATATTAGGTAATGTTTTCTTTGTATACATAAAAATATTTTTATGTATAGAATATGAGTTTATATTAACATTGACGCAGACGAAGTCACGGGTATCAGCTAGTCTACATATTACTCATAGAATTGTAAATCGTTTACAACAGTATTTTGTACTTGATAGTTTTTCAGTTAATAAACTGATACCTTATACAAAATAGTAGCCTTGATCTAATTTTCAGGCTAGAGCTTTTCAATTAGTTTATATACGAGTACATACATGCGTCACTAGGTACTGGGGTCCATGTTCATGTCTTAATGTATTTTACAAGGGTAAATCGTCTACGATGACAGCGCAGCTAAGAGTCAAAGCAATGGTTGTGTTAGTGAACACACGTACATCTAGTTATGCAATTAAATTTTATTTGTGGACAGTTAACTTTTTAAAATACTAACCTCAAAATGGGTTTCAAAACTTATTGTTGCTTTATTTAGCATGGTAGTCCAAAGAGGAAAAAGGATGCCTTATACATTTGAAGATAATATATTATGTATTATTCATTAATAGATTTTTTAATATTATAAAAATATGTAGTAAAAATTCACTCAAATATTTTTTTTTAATTGACTTAAAGGCGGTCATCCCTGAAGAGGTAGGCCGAGTTTGCCCGGTGTATGCTCACCACCTATTGCATAGTGGGACGTAAACGTAACTGGTGAAACGTGGGAATGTTCTGTATTTTTCTGTCTTCCCCTACGGGGATTAAAGGCGTGAAGTTACGTTTTTACTTGTAAATACTTCTTGGCCTGTTAAGACCTGTTGCCTCCACCCTCTCATTCATAGGTTTCCCCAAAAAGCCTATATTGTTAAACAAAAATTATACTCATATATAGTTACAATCCCTAAATTATCATTAAGTTTCACGGCCTTGACATTTCGATTATACCTTCATAGGTCCACGTAATAGCCGCTGTCAATCTCAATGAAAGGCAGGAAACTTCTTGAATATTCATCGATCTTTTCGAAGTTATATCGGATTCGGGCAGTTGAAAATAATATGTTAGAGATCGTCTATTTTAGAACTGAACGCCCTTCCAATGTATTTACAAACACATGTTAATTAGATATTTAGATGATACACGCAAATTGTCACATTGGTCATATCACAAAAACGATTATAAACATGATCAATTTGTTTCGATGAACAGATCTGTCGACCGACTAGTGCACAATAGAATCGACCGTGCCACAAAGCATCCGTGTCGTTTCATACAAAACTCGCTGTCATCACCATAGTAATTCAATTGATGCACTAATCACTCAATTAGTTGACTTCTTAGTATAAAGGCGAGTCCAAGATTGCAGTTAAATCGCCGCACACACACAGAAGTAAAATGTTTCAGTATTTACTTTTATTCACACATTGAAAAAGAAATTTTAGTAGAGGGGAGTTAATTTTTGGACTGGAAGATCTCAATCATATATCATTTACAACCAATAAAGATGTATCTATTACTGTTATATAATAAAAAGTTATTAGTAATTAATTATACAAGTAAATTTAATACGATTTGGACACAAAGTAATTGAATTATTATAATTTTAACAATAACTTTATAACGTGTTTGTTATTTATCTTGTATTTGATTATCTCTTTGGTTGTATTGGCTGCGAGGAAGCAATTACTTTGATCACCTCGTATCACGATAGGTATACAGAAAATTAAATTTTACCTAATAACGAACATTACAAGTAATGCTACTTCTGTATCTATCCACGTAATGGACCGCGAGTATCGCATCAAGGTCAAGGTTTTCGAAGGGAATATCAAAAATAATGATACGGCAGCCATTGTGGTAGGGTCAATGTTGTTGTTAACGTCAAAAACAACTGAATAATTGTTATTTTACAAGAATGTTTATTCTCAACTATAAAAAAATATTGCTTATCAGTAAATATTGTAGGCCCGACAGTGCACCGGCCAAGTTGTAGGTTTATTAATTTATCTGATTATCATCAGTTTTTGTTTTCTACTCTATGTGATAATGGGTAGAAAATTTTCTACCAGTTATCACCTGGAATAACTGAAAACATTTTCAGTGTAAATATAAGGTTGTAAATATATATGTAAATATAAGGAATTGACATCTATACCATAGAATATTACACAGTCAATATGTGACCGTATGTGAAATTACTTGTTTAAAGAAAGCATTAAATTAAAGGGCTAAATTGAAATTCGTTATATCATGTTAACATTATATTTATCGTATTAATTAAAGTTTGTATCCGTTTGCTCCTGTGTCAAGATTACAGGCAACTTACACTTCTGACGAATTAAACGTCATTCCTATGACACCATCATCACAGGCATGGTTAAGTTCGTTGGAATAATTGGCAATACAAGCAGAACTAAGTTTACGTTTCGTGGAAACATAAATCATAGCATCCGTTTCGGCTGAATCACGATGCCTTAACGCGAGCCCTTTCCGCCGTTGACTCACAAAACACTCTTCACTCGTGAATTTGACCTGTAGGCGCTGTATTGCGTGTACCATTCAAATTAGATTAGGTTAACATCGCATTGAAGAATAGTAATTAGTAATCAGACCTAATTCTCAAGTATTATTAATTATTTTCATTGTGTCACACGGAAACTATTCCCGGTGGACATAAAACACGAAGCACCAAATTCTAATCTAATGTGTTTTATGACGACGTCAGCCTAGGCACAGCTGAGTGTCCCGGCCGCCTAAGGGCAGCAGCATAGACAGAGCGCGTAGCTGTGCTCTGAGAATCCCGACCCACATACCCAGCGTGTGGATTGTGGACATAGACCCTAAGTAGAGGCGTATATCCAGCAGCGGGCTGCAATAAACTGATAATGATAACCCTTACAGACCGTGTATATTTTAAAATACTCTCAAGTATATGCCCGGAGAGGTAGGCGGCGATGTGTAGTGCACTCCCACGTTTCACCAGTTTACGTTCCACTATAGAATTGGGGGAAGTCTGTTACTATACATTGAGCACGTATCCACACTCTGAGAAAATCTAAATGAGATAAATCCAATAGTGCCCGAACTGTAATTGGCACCCAGGACCTCTCGATCGGCAGACGCGCTTACAACCAACGCGATCGACGTGGCTGTCGTTTTACGTTTATTACATAAAGCTAGTAAATTTCTTTTTCTCTAAATAATGAATAGTATATTTAATTCACAATTTTGAATTTACTATTTAATACTATTATTTTATCATGAAGGAAAAACATCGTGAAGAAACCTAAATTAATTAAAGTTTCCTGAACATCTACTAACATGTTTGAAATTAGCTAGGCTGAATTTCACCAGCGTGGTAGTATTTCATTACTTTTATATATTGCTTTAACTCTTGTCATGCTGAGAAGAAATGCAGACCATGATACCACATACGATATTTATTAATAAATGCTATCCAGTTGACCTGATACCTATACGTTTATCTGTAACCAGCAACGAGGTTGTTGGTTAGTGTAGCAGAGTTTTAACAGAAATGAAAAAGATCGTTAATTCTAATCCAGATTATGTTCCATATTATAATAATTTTTAACATATTTGTAAGTTCACTGTCGGACGGAATGAGAGAGCTACTGTCTCTCCTAAACTGATCAATTGTAGATTAGCAGACGTCGCACGTCTTAGAAAATATTACTGAATACTCCGAGTTAACTCTAACCAAAATAACTCCAAATTATGTCTAAACCCGGTCTATGGTAATAGGCCCACCCTCTGTTCCATGGTAGGATGTAAACGGACCGGGTCAAACGTACATGTGTATTACACTCCCCTACTCACCTCTTTAGGGATTACAGGCGTGATATTACGCCCTAACGTCTGCAGATTTCTTTGCCATCTTTTGTTTAAACTTTAAAACAAACTCTAAACTTTAAAATGTACATTTAAACGTTGCCTACCAACTGTTAAGTGTCCTCTTTATTTGTTAATACTCCGCTACGCTATC
>DWEI01002972.1:0-13460 GCA_018245875.1 Mysoria ambigua | reverse complement strand
GTATGCCAACAGCCCTACCACCTATTCCGTGGTGAGATGTAAACGTCACCGGTGAAACGTGGGAGTGTACTGCCACTACTGTGCCCTTTGCCTACGTCTTGGGGATTACAGGCGTGATGTTACACTTGTTCCTTTACGTTATTTCTAGCAGAGATTTTCATTGAACAATCGTTCATTGTATTTAGTTTGTTGATTTAGTTGATGAAGGTTAAACGTACCGATAAGAGAGAAGCGTCATTTGCTTATTTCCTACGAATGTAACTACTTATATCATATGTGTGTTGTATGATACCGTTAATATTTATTTCATCATTGATATATCAGGCACTAGTTCCCTTAAGGGATAGGCAGGGAGCACCGAGTGCCAAATATCTCTATTATTACAGACCATGCGTGCCAGATCGCGTATACCTATTAATTAAATTTTGGCCTGATAATAATTTATACAGATTATATGCGAACAAGTGACACTTTACGATCATATTTACTGCTATAACTTGACTTCGAATGCTGATATTAGTGCTTCCTATCTCTGAGGAGGACTGAGGTAGAAAACAGATTACCAGGGTGTTCCAGCTGATTACTGATTACTGGACAATTGGACCGTGTAAAACAAAAGGCTTAAATAGAATGATCAAAACATCTTTAAAACTTTTGGATTATAGAACAGAACAGTACACAAGCTTGTAAACTACTTGGTGGGTACATTTTTAGGTTACCTATTTGGTACATTAAGAAGTTGCCCAGTTGGTACATTAAGAAGTTGCCCAGTTGGTACATTAAGAAGTTGCCCAGTTGGTACATAAAGCTGCTTCGTTGGTACTATTAGCTGTCTTTGTTCTTATGAGCTAATAATTTGATTATCAACTCGCCGTCTGATCGCGCCCGATCAATTGTCGACACTAGACAGAACTAGACTGGACGTCGAAATTCTAATTGAAAGCTCTATTTCGGGAGCATCTGCGGCTTCGGGGCTTTTACATAAATAATCACAAATTGTGTCTACATTCAGTAGCGGTTCACGGTGTATTATATCAATATAAGTATACATGTATGTATCTGCTGAGTCTGGAGTTGGGGTTCGACAACTGCATCTGTCAACCGTTAAGTGTTCGCTTTTTAAAATTTCCAGAATCGTTAAAAGACCCGTGTACCCTCAAAAAATTATTTTCCGATTGAAAACCTAAAAAAGTGTAGCTTACGTACGACGTACAATTTTGAGCAATCATTGAAAGTGAAAAGATAAATTTTTGTTAAATACGATATGTCATTTTAATATTTACTTATAATAGTAATATAATACCATATTTTGTATGTTCTAGAAATACTGAAAATATTTTACCAAAATCGTCTGTAGGCTGCAAGTTTTCGATTATTCGTGATATTAATATATATATCTATAAATACATGTGTCCATGACTGGCTTGTGTCTATGTTGGTCGCGTTGGTAGCGACCGCGACTGAAGATTAAGAGGTGCCGAGTGCGCCACTATTGAATTATTCTAATTTATATTTTCTAGCGGTGCCTCGGAGTCTGGATATGTGGCTGGTGTCTGGCACTCGGCTCACCGTCTATACCATAGTGGGACAACGTAACTGGTGAACCGTGGGAGTGTGCAACATTCCTCAGTTTACCTCTTCCTTACCTTACAATATATTCCGAGATAACTTCGCAGCTCACACACGGCCACCCGGTCCTCGAATAACGCAGAGACGGTGTGCGATATGACATCCCAACCATTTATACCAAGGAGATGTTTCAATCTTGGCCAGGCGTTTGTGCACCATCTCAAAAATTTGACAAAAAACTCATAATTAATTTAAATGTGTACATTTTCGGTACAAAAACAATTTGTATCAACTATTATGCTCATCTTTCAACATGGCGGAACAACTGATTTAAACAGTCCACGGATAAACCTGAAGTCGTCGTATCCAGTCTGGTTTCCGACATTTGTTCTCTCTGTTGGAAGTAGATATTTTCGTGTAATAATGGCCTTGGATGATGGATCGGATGATGGATCGGATGGTGGATCGGATAATGACTGTCAACTGATTGTCACAGTATATTAATTTCAATTGTCACAATTGACTGCCTCGTTGGTCGTGTTAGTTGCACGTGCGACTGCCGAGCGGCAGGTCCCGGGTTGGATTCCCTCGTCGAACATTACAAAATTTTCTAATTTAGAATTTCGGTAATGGTTCGGAGTCTGTACGAAGTTAAGGGGCGGGCACCAGTCAAAAATGGCCCTCAGCGCTACAGACGTCCGCTACTAACCTCGACCTGTACAGAAATAGGACTTTTAGTGTCGGCTAGAACAGTTAGTGTAAGTTGTTAGTAAGGTTCTTATTTTTATAATAAAAGTCCTGCAATCGATGTATGTATACTGGAAACATGTAATATTGTTACACATATTGAACATTGAACAAAATATTTACAACTTGCGTAACATCAGGCCCGTAATCCCCGAAGAGGTAGGTCGACGGACCTAGTACACTTCCACGATTCACCAGTTAACATATACCGGGCAATATTTCTAGACTCTGAGTCGTTACTTGAAAATCTCGATTAGAAAAATCCAGTAGTGCCCTACCCGAATTAGAACCCAGAACTTATTATGAAACGAAATAATAAATATTTGTACTTACAAAAAGGTATATGCATTCCTATAAAGTGGATGACGACAACATTGCGTCTAAAACACACGTGAAAATCTCATATGACATTGTACTAACCTATACGACTTTTCTACATAAAATCTGGTACGGTCCCGAAATAAAACCGCCTACGCATTTAGTATAAGTATTATGTGTACCATATATTTATATGGCAGGCACTATATTCATCATCAAAACGGGATTAACGGGATACGAGCTAAGATAGCGGGATTAAGTTCTCTAGCCTACAAAGACATAGTTGTCAGATGTCGCCTTCGGCTGCGAGCTTCGTAAACTTTAATTCTGAGCTTAGATATAAACGTACTAAAGGATTTCGTTCCAATAGTAATGATACCATTAAGATTAATTATTATTATAACATGTTGTAACGCTAATAAAAAAGATTGTGTGAAAACCTGTACAAATTAGAATACTCCAGAACGTTCTCCAACCCGTATGAAGTTTGCTATTCGGACTTGATCAACTAACGAAGCTGTAGTATTATCTGTGGTATTCTGAGAGGAGATCGATGTCCAAGTGTGGAACAAAAACAGTGTGTATCATGGTAGTGACGAAATACTTACTCGTACGGCCTGGTACCTACTATAAATCCTGAATGACAGTTTGCAAACTTTCCAAACGGTGCCATCTTGCGACCTTTTGAAACCAATTGCCTGGGATTAAGAATGATCGAATTTAGATAGTTCATAAGTTCGACGTGATCTTTGTTCGGGACGTGATTAAATTTCAATTGGATCCCGAGCTTAATCCAGCGGATTTCAAACTATGGGAGCGGAAGCTGTTCTGTTGAAAGTGGGTTCAAGTATAGTTGTTACACTTTTATAACGTGTGACGTGCATTCAAGTGGCGGTGGGCCGGTCAGATCCTCACACGTCAGGGACACAGGACATCAGGGACGTTACGTCAGGGACATAGGGCCTCCGAAAAAGAACCACGCCTCCGCAAAAGGATGTCGAGTCGAACAATTGGAACAGACGACTAGAGGAAAACAGTTAATATCACTTGGATTCAGGACACAGGACCTCTTGGAACGTCGCCAGTGAAAGGATATATGAGTGGAATACTTTTATGTCAGGTTTTATGACAAATCGTTTAATGCTATGTTCAATATACCAATTTGTTTGTTGTTAAATTTTCGATTTAGATTTTCTGCTTTGGATATTGGAAGACAACCTCCAAAAGCGGATAGGAACACAAATGTTTGTATTCCCTGTTTGAACCTTATGGAAACAGCGAGTAGGATTTTAGACAAGATCACGCGGTACGACTGACGCAATCATTAAAACCATAACTTTCCGATAAGTAATCGAACCAAGCGTTACATCACGGAATCATATGCAATCTATCTAAGTCTTCCAATTAGGAGTTGCCGAGTCCTTATCCTGCAACGAAAGCATGCAGTCTTGCATGCTAAGTTCTGAAAGTTGCCGAGTCGGCATCCCCGAAGATGCTGTGTTTTGGAGCGGAATACGTGCTAGTAGGTGTATAACAAAGCGTGGAAGATCTCAAAATACATTTAAAATAACTATTTATCTTACGATCATCATCATCATGATCGATATTAGATTGTAATTCTACTATTCGTTAAATAAAAAAGCGTTGTAATAAAAACTCACATAAATATTTCTCTTTATTAAGCACTCGATAATTGAGACTAAAATTCCATTGGACGTCAGCCATTTTGAATTCCCGTTCTTGCTTCTGCTTACTGTGACTTTAACATAACAGTCGGAAACAATGTCCGAATAAAATTCATATCAAAAAACCCCACAGACTCGTTCAGTATTACCAGCCCATTCTTTCCATGCAAACACAAACTTGTGAATTCCTAAAGATGAAAATGTAAAAAAGTTAGTCCATTAGTTTCATTCTAAATAAAGAGATTCTAAAAAATATAATTGCTTATATTTAGGAGATGCTGATAGAGTAAGAAAACTTCAAAATCGACCAGTTTGTATAACTACAGAGAGTAATGAATGTGATTGAAGCACGTCAAATCTATAACAATAGACATAATTAACACGCGGTACTTTTTTTCTTCTCCGTAAGGGAGCTCCCTTATTATTATTATTTATATGCATATCAACAAATAGTTACATAATGTTAGGCCCAAAGAGCGAAATACATAGGCGAACTCACTCGCAAAATCAAGTCATCTAAATTCGTGTATCGTCCACTCGAAGATGGGCTGTGGGCGTCATCTTGTAATGGATCTGATGTATCTGCGTAATAGATTTTTGATTTTACAATTCGAATTATTGAGGTTCAGGGTGAGAATTGGGAGGACGATGAATTAAAAAATTAACGTGGATTTCGATTACTAGTATAATTAATGCTGGAAAAAAAAAAGTTGTAGCACATTCTAAACATTTAGATTAGCGGTATTAATGGAGACTTAGAATTAAATTTGAAATAGGAGCAAGATATCCTTCATAAACATCAACAAAGTGAAGATTAATGTTGAAGACAGTGAGAAATCACAGCTTATAGTGGATCCTAAGGATGCTGTTACTAAGTTGAGTATTAAAAGAACAGACGAACAACTAGGTAGGGCGTGTGAACATAACAATATATTTTCAGGTGGTAAGCCAGATATAGCTAGAATTTATCTTGTGTTGGAGTAGGCGTATGAAAATAGCGGTACCGAAATAGATTTGATTGAATTCTTGACGTCCATCGATTGTTATATACTACATCTCTGGTTTCCATACAATTAAACATGATTCGACAACATCTACGAGTATCTGGGTATATTAAAGCTTCAACAATTTATAGTTCATATTAGTCGGTAAGTTAATAAAAAGGCCAAAAAATTTAATTTAAGTTCAAGCGATTTAACGGCGTTTTATTGATGAGAACTTAATGTACCGCATTCGATTGTTGCGGAATCTGTTGTGTGAACAACAAAAGCATCAGGATCTTCTGCCAAACTTAATAAAATTAAACCAATAACCTGGTTAACGCTCTATAACAGTAAAAAATTATAAAATAACTCAGGTCTATGTTCAGGAAATAATGATAATTAGTTTAATCAAACCACATTATCCGATTATTTTTATAAAAAAACCTTTTAATCACAGTTTAAAATATATATATATTTTTTTATTTATCCGTTTCCCATTACGTACATAGAAGATGGGTGATTCAGTGTATAAGTTCATTGTTCAATATATAAGTATATTCTCCAATGTTTAAGTTTAGGTGTAACGAGTTGCACTTTATTTCTTGGAATTACACGTGATTTCTTGGGAAAACCCGATTTTATTGTTGTAAGATACAATTTAAAACGAAAATAAATTACTATTCTGTTTGTCCGTGGAGTATCAGACGATATACAGCCACAATTTCTTGTTACATTTGTTACTATTGGCAACGGTACTACCCCCTCCCCGCGGCCCTCCCCTCTAACACATGAATATTAAACTTAGCTACAAAGACTTGAGATTTAAATATGTCGCCTGCAGTAGGGTTATTCTTCAATGTATAGGTTTATTCTTTGGCGTAGTATAGAGTTGTTCTATAATACACAGGTTCACTGCCTCCTGCGGAGTCGGGTACTACAAAATTTTTCTAATTCAGATATCCTACTACTGGCTCAGAATTTGGAGTTGTGGCTATACCAGTGTTCTGCATTCTTCTGCCTACCTCTTCGGGGATTACACTCGTGAAGTTATGTGATGTAATAATAACGATAATAAAATATATTTATTGCCATAAAAATAAAAAAAGATTTTACATCATTACGTATAGGTTTATGTGTGCATACATGTGATTGTTCCATCATAAACTCCCACGATAGTGCACATAATCATAAGTACTGTACCGTAGCCTACGGCGAACTGTCATAAAGTGCGATTGCGGCGGCGAGCAAGTAATCCACTCTAGCCGCAACATAAATTCATTCGTTTCCGTCGTGCCCGGGGCAAGGCTGGCTGTTTGCATCGCTAATGTTATTGCAACACACTGCTCGTGCGTTAACGAGACTATCATCAAGGACACCATTGATGGATTAACCAAAGTTATGTTTTGGGTGGGGTGTAATTGGTGTTTAATTATTGTTACTAATATACCGCGATGCCACGTTGCTTATAGGGTAGGCAGAGAGCATCTAATCTTCTTGTACATATATCTCATCCACTCTTCACACACACACATACACACACGGCTGTTTAGGTTATTTTGCTTCTCATTTCGTCAGCATTCGGTAGACCAACAGTACTTAATGTTCTTCGCTACCCGGCAGCCATGCGCCGTGGTCTTCAGTAATAACAATATTAATTAGCATTGAATTTATTTTTATAAATATGTTACAATGAATGTTAACGTAATTCATATTAAGCCAATTCGACAACTTCAACAAATTCCATGTCCTACCATGTACATATATATTAATATATTTGCACCAATTAAATACACACACTTTTTAAATGTTTGGCTCGTCATGTAATTAAATAATAATTATAAAAACCGGTCATCTTTATCGCATTCAAATCAAAGACAAGTTGCTTCCCTTTTTCTTTAAATTCATTTGTTTCGGAATGATTAATGGTAGTTCCTTTAAAACCAACAAACAAAGCGTTTTATAAAAGCAGAGCTTTTATAAAACCCTGTGATGTAGTATTTTTTTAATCGAGGCCTCGCTGCGAGCAAAGTTTTACACGCCAAACGAGACGTGGCTTAATTTACCTTAATGTTATTATTCCAAGGCGCTTACTCCAGCGAATCTCCAAGATCACGGCCCTCCGGCAAGTGTAATTCAGGCAAACATTATGCCGCACACTACATATACGTAATTAAATTGTAATTGTCTCACAGCAATGTGTGTTCGATTTACACGTTTCCATTTAATTCGTGTTTTGTTTCCATTTCGAGTCTATATTCAATAAAACGTCCCTTGTTACGCTCGAGTTAATGTTATTAAATGTTTTTTTTATTATCTGTGACTGGGTGCTCCGCCGCGAATTGTTTTCTGTTATTACAATCATAAAAAATAGAAACATGTTTAAATATTGAATTATTTAGTAAATTATGGTTGTTATCCATACTTAGTAGGTAATTAGTTATTTCGAAGTATAATATCTTCATTATCAACTAAATTATATAATTCAGAAGTTTCTTGCTGTCAAGATAAAAGACAATTATGTCGATATCATTCCTCGCCACGAGCCCGCCATTATTGACGTCTAGTCCTTAATTATCGTTGGCTTGAACTTTTTTAATTTTCCACAGCGGTCTGGACCGTATCTCACTTTCGTCTCGAAAAAACCAAATGAGGGACGCTTCGGTAATACGATCTGTGGGGTGAATTAACTTCACCATCTGTAATGAAAAATTTTGGGCTAACATTTTTTTCTAATAAAAAATTCCATGGACTTGGTGCGTCGCATTTTAACTTTTTAATTGAAAATTACAAGCATATCGTAATCCAGTTGGTGGTTAACCGGTTTAAGGGTAAATTAAAGGAGCACGCCTTAATTTTAGTACTTCATATTTCATTTCAGAAATTTTGTATATTTTCTACGCCACAGAAGTAACAAGAACATGTACAGTGAAGGAATTATAATAATAAATTGCACAATTCAGTTCTAGTTTAACTACAGCAGTGTAGGTAAGATTGTGACTGCGTTTACGTTGGAAATGTGCTTTTAAAACATTAAACAGATGTAAATTGCTGTAATGTTGAAAGAAAACGCTGTAAATACCTACAAGTTTTACTTATTCTCCATAATATTGTCTATAGAGTGTCAAATGTTTGCGTACCTCACTTCTAATGAAGTCCTATTAAACGTTGTAAGTAATTCGACAATTGTATGTAGAAGTAAGAGTTGTGTCTCCGGTGTAATATTGTGGATTGGAGAAGTCACATCAAGTGAAATCAAGAAGCAGTCGGCAATTCACAGTTTTTACTTCTTTAATCAAACGGTAACCCAATATATCTCTCTTCATTTTCTTTGGTTCCACCAAAAATAATGTCCATTACCTTAATTATCATCAGCTTGTTGCAAATGAAATAACTTACTTAAAATTCGAATTTGCATCAATTATCTCCGGGAGAGTTTGTAGAAACATGCTTCGGACTTAAAGGCAGAAAAGGCACTTGCCCATCAGTGAGGCGTGGAAATGGACGCAGCCCTTAATGCAGTGTTTTTGTTAGCAACTAAATGAATTAAATATAAAGGGCATAATGCATTAATTAACCATGATGATAATGAGCATTTGACGTAGGCACCTTATCCTTTTAATTTTCAAAATTGCATAAAATATATAATGTTACTATTATTAATAACTCTAGACGAGGACGTGGCGCTAGTCACATTATAATATTAACATAATCGAAATGCTGTTATCCAGATCCCAAAATAACCTTACTACGAACAATATCCGTTTGTTTACAGCGTACAGTTATTATTGCGTTCGCAAAACAACACGGTGTTTTCGTTTCCTCAGGAAAAACTTTAATAATTCGCTGCTAGGATCGTGTTTGTAACGATCATAAGGAAAACCGCACACGGCACTTGGTGGGCGATAATAAAACGAGACCTCGTCGGTCAGTGGGCCGCGGCTTCGTAGCGTTCAGTAACGTTAAGTCCAAAGCGGCTACTTACAATTTTATAACAATCCTACAGAAGGTACATAGTAATTATTTTATTTTATTTTACCCAACTTTCTAAAAAACACCTCCAAACAGCGGGGATTAATGGATAAACGGATCGGTTAATTCACAAATTATTAAACTAACCATTAGCAGTGACGGCAACATGACATTAGCAATACCATAGACAATGACATGACATTAGTAATATCATAGACAATGACAATTAACAATACCGTTTTCACAGTCAACCGTACGTACTACACATGAGCGGTCACATATCCACAGGTCCTATTGCTACTCTCTCAAAAAGAACACATGAGCCCAAACTTTTAACAGATCACCCATCCAATCGAATCCGATGTTTCTCTCCTTACCTTGTACTTTACAATGTGGCAACGCATTAATCATATTCACGCAATGTCTCTCCCAGAGACCACCGAGTGACCCATATATCTATCCTTAAAGACGGACGTCTTTAAGGATAGATATATGGTAATTTTTCACACACGCACCTTCGTTTCAAAAACTTCTGTCTTCCCCACCCCTTTCTGTCCCTAGGTACCTAGAACATGTTCAGATTACGTCCACAGCATAAAACCTATTAGGATTTGCAATACGTAATCGATTCTCGTACTATTTTATTTTTGTTTATACCTATCACTTGTATATGACGTCAATCTTAGTCATTACTTTGTTGAATTTCATATCTGTGCTATATACTGACCTTCGAGCATATTGCATATGACGCTCTTTATGACTGCCCCGGCTATAGACCAGTAAGATTCATTAGTGCAAATGTAGGCAGTGGGTCGAACAAATACGACGATCAAGCTAATGCTCTTAGTCGGCAATCAATACAACTCTATTATACAGCCAAGATGACGTTATAAGAAATTGAATACAACCTATCTCTCGTTTATTCTGCTCATATAATTTTCCGTTTGTTGTATTTGTGACGCGATTTTGTGACCTCTGTGAGTTTGTGAACTTAGCAGATCTTCGCTATAAATAACACCACGATTATGATAGAACAGATGTTTCTTGGTGGTTATATTTACGCGAAATCGAACGTTACACGGTTATATAAATATACAAGTTATATATATATGTTAAATACGTAGACGCGGATCATTGTTATAATTAGAACCAGCCAGGGATATAAACGGACCTATGTGTGATCCAAATTGTTTCTCTATATAACCCCTCTTCACTATGTTTAAAGTTATATTACAGGGACCTACATATTTTGTAACATAAAAATTGAAACATCACTCCTATAAACCCCGAATATTTCCGATTGTGTAACACACTAAGGTTCCATCAGTTGTTTACATCTCACTATGGAATAGGTGGTAACTCTATTTATATGCACCGGGTAAAAATCCGAACCTCGATATACTATTAAAAATCTACGTAAGAAAATTCCAATACCATCCGACCGGGGATTTTAATTCAGGACCTATCGATCGGCTGTTTTGCTTGCAACCATCACGACCAACCACGCAATCAATTAATTGTGTCTAAACTAATTATTTTTTACAAGTCATCTATGATTCATTATAATTGTTATCTAATAGGTTTTCTAAGAATAGGTATCAGATAGATTAATTAATAGAAATATAAGTAGTTAGAAATATTAATTATCGACACATTGTTGACTCATAAAGGCGAGATTCCAATGTCTGTATAATAAGTACTTCTATATTCCAATTCCGATTCCGAGTGAGTTTGAATGTTCAAACTTTCTACAGATTATTCTAGAATCGAATTTACGTCTTAAAATAGTATATCCAAATTCGTATGCACATTACGTCAAGCAAGTCACGAAAAAGAAAAATAAAAGAAAATAAAGAGCCACAGATAATATAAACTTTTCAGAGCAACAGTTTGATTTGCTAATCGATGTATATGTTCTGAGCGAGATTTATTGCTTCTCCGTTTCTACTTTTATGTTTTTAGTATAAGTCTTCATGTGGGAAAATATTAGGTAACATTTCGTTCAACGGTCATTATGCCCAATGCCGTAGTAGATTTTTCCGGTTGAATAAATATTGTCTATGCTTACTTCTCCTTGTTTATGACTATACCAGATACAGTGAGGTAATATTATACAAGAATATATTATCTAACCAATAATGATGTGATGATTTCCAATCATTATTCAAACTTTCTTTTTGTAAAATTTTCAGTTTTTTAAAGTGGGTTTAAGACCTTTCTTAAACTCGATTAGAATGGTTCCTCCTGTTATTGTTATCTTTATCTGTACTCGTATCTTCTATCTGCGTAGGATTGACCATACAATTATCTCATCCATTATCATAGCTTGAACTTTGCCTTTCAGTTCCAGGTTTCAGAGAGGCACCAAAATAAAATCATTGAATTTATTAAGTTCGACATTTTTATGTTTTCGTCGCTTCGACAGCGTAAATATCCGTTTGGGGTAATTTTCACCATCAAACTGAAGTCGAAGCTTATCGTCAGTGCTTTACTCCAAAACATTACGCTGAGGTGGTTTTATGACAGAGGAAACATAAAAAAATTGTTAATTCAGCATAGCGTCTTATGATACAGTTTTATTAAACAAATTTTCTCAAGTATTTGTTCGAACCCTTTATAGCTCCGACATCATTCTTTACTCTCCTTTAGAGTACGGCTTTAGTATAATCCCTGCGTTGTGTTACGACTCCGTGTTCGGAACAAAGGGCCGTAATTCCCTTAGAATGGAAACCTTTGTTAACACTTCTTCTATAAGCAATAAGGTTGTAAGTAGCTTGCTCGTATTTTTACACGTACAATTAAATTGTAAACAATTATAGCGAAGAATATTATATTAAAATTGTAGACTAAATTTTGTTTTGGAATATAAAATATTCCTTTATTTTGCGTGTCGATAAATAATTCATTTTACTTTCATGTTTTTATTAAATTAATGATTTTATTTTTAATATTAAATCGATATATTTTTATGTCATCAGACTATATATAAGCACCTATAATATGTTGAAACTCAGTTGCAAACTGTTTTCAAGAGGGAGTGTAGTTGATTCTTACCGACGGAGGCACCCTGTACCCTATTTTTCCATACAATTATAAGTTAATTTTGTTACACACATCTTAATCACCATTTCAATACAATTAAAATTATTTATGTTTATTATATGTACAGGTGTGACATTTTTGAGAACATTGAAACACAACTGGTCTACATTATTTTCGTGAAACGTTTCTACCAGTGGCGCTGCTAACGAGGAACGTTTGCCGAGCGGTACGTCAACGTGCACGACATTATCTAGACGTTCAGTCGAGAGCGGTGACGTAAGGCCTACATGCGCCGTTGTGATTAGTAAATATTACTAGTTTCATAGAGGGAAGATTTGTTTATTCATAAACATTACAACTATTGATACAGGTTTTAACTAAATACGACATAGTAGCTATATCTATATAAACAATTAAAACACATTTTACTTAAAGAATTTTATATATATAATATTATAATTAACATTATTCTCAACACTGACTTATCTAATTTAGCACTATCTTTGCAAACTTACTCAATCCTCAACAAAACACGTCTAGTCTGTCGTGTGCCTCAGTGAACGTTGGCATCGCTCGATTGAAAGGTTTGATGTTATAAATAAACCATAACATCTACAATAATTACATCATTACAAGTGTAACAAGTAAGTATTACGTTCCGGACCGGGGATGTTAAGGAGCTCCGTAACCGTAACCGAAAGAATCGGATAACCGATATAAAGTCTATCCGTAACCGTAACCGAATCCGATATAAAAGTTTCGGATAATTTTGCATAGGGGCGGTGTCTAAATGAGACACGCTATGACACATTGTGTTCAATCGGTGGAGACATAAGCCGCGCGCGTCCTTTGCATAAATATCCATAACCGAAATTATCCAAAATTAACGGATAATCCGAAATGATTTAATATTCGTATCCGTGTCCGAATCCGGTATTATAATTATTCCTTCATGCGTATCCAATCGGTATTCGAAATTTCATATCCATAACATCCCCGCTCCGTACTTAGTAACAGGATCCAACCAGTAACAGAAAGGGGATTTAATAACTTAAATCGGATTATTTATTTTTATTTATTTATTTATTTATGTAACACCTTAAACTAAGGGATACAAGGGCGAACTTAATGCCTGAAGGCATTCTCT
>DWEI01002971.1:0-13460 GCA_018245875.1 Mysoria ambigua | reverse complement strand
GTTACAGCTTGTTGAAAATCACCCAAAAATTTGGAATTTTTTTTATATCCCTTAATTTTTGTGACTAGTATATATCAATCTCGGCCATCTGATTGCATGTTCATAATGTAACTGACATTTTTTTCATATTAGCAAACAATACACGTTCTAAATTTAATTACCACGAGATGAAAGATCACTACCAAGAGTTACGGGTAGTAGACACATCACGATGATCTAGGCAGGCACGGTTTTGACACCACGAGGTGCAAACTGTCGGGCTTTGTTGAGTTAAATCGCTATGAAACTCTTACGGGGCCGATGGAGATTTCTAGGAGAATACAGTTTGCTTTGAACTTAATCGAGATTGTACTTAGTAGAATTAATGTATGATAAAAGAAAAACTGACGTAATATGCATGAATATAATTTCGTTAATTGTAAAGAACAAATTCACAAGATGGCGGTATACTTCAGCACATAATTCTTCCGAAGCCCCGCGTGAGATGTCGAGACGTATCTATGTTTGTGGCGCTACAAGTCTGGACGTTCATTCTCGTATTGTGCTGGAACTGTGACTGTGGCTGCTTCGTTGGTCGTGTTGGTTGCAAGTGCGACTGCCGATCGGGAGGTCCCGGGTTCGACTCCCGGGTCAAAATCTAAAAATTGCTAATTTAGATTTTCTAGTGATGGTTTGGAGTCTGGATATGTGCCTGATGCATGGCAATAGGCTTAATGAGCCTATTACCATGCATCGGGCCATGCCATATTCTATAATGGGACGGAAACGTAACCGGTGAAACGTCGAAGCTTGCTGCGTTGCAGGAATCTTTTTTTCGACTTTTAAAATCGTGTATCACTTTGTTGATAATGAAAACAAGCGCAAATGGTTAAGTTTTGGAATAAATGCTGCGCCCAACGTACAGTGATCCAAATATTTTAAATTAAAGCAAGTCATATGAGAAATAGGTCTCATATGAATTACTTTAATTTAAAATATTTGCATCACTGTACGTTCGGCGCTACATTTATTCCAAAACTTTATCATTTGCGTTTAGTTCTTATAGGTTGATTATATTGGTCTCCTTATCAGCTCTTAATACTAGGTTAACCTTTATAAAGTTGCCTGAATGTGAAATAACGTTTTGATGTCTGACAATGTATACCTACGCTAGTACAAATGTAATTCCATTTGATGACGTCACAACATCTATGTTAAGTCACACTATTATCACGATAGATTGTATCGTACTCCACGTTTCGAAACGTCGAAGTCACGTGCCGCTGTAACACATGGAGAGGCCGTTAATCGTGATCCTGTTGAACCTCACGAGTGCGCCAATCGGCCGAATGGCGTTAGGCGACGTGTAGCGTGATTGTCGGTGCCGGCGGCTGGTGTGAAATACGTGACAGTGAAGTTACGGCACGACGATGTCTCGCGACGACGGGGACCGTTTGGTCCGGATATAGGGATTAGTGTTTGTGACTTTTGCGGCCACGTAGCAAGCAACTCAACAAGAGTTAAAATTAAAGTGCTAGTAGAGTGAAAAGGTGAATATTCGAAACCCCCAACGCGATTGGTACACACTGCTTTACGCAAGCTCAAAACACATAACGAAGTAACACGTACAGATTTAAACGATAAACTTTTGACAGTGGATTGAAAAATATGTTCGAACGATCGATGTTTATGAAACTCACGATAATAATGATGTTAATGCAAAAGTGAATATCTCGCAACACCCTGTGAGGGCGGGGTAGTCTCCCCGTCCGTCGGCCGCTATGACAGGAGAAACCTAACAGAGGAAAACGAAACACGAACTCGATAGGGAACACTCAATAAATAACTTGTGCGGTAATAATTTACAGCGGAGAAGTGTCCCTTGACGGATGCCGCGCGACACGCCTCGCTTTTGAGTTCGAATGCGCCTTAGCATATGTTAGTTTCATCCATCATTCAGTAGGAATTGCAAATTTAACTTTGATATAGTTCATTCGCTTGTAATCCTAGACTATTTTTTTTTCATAAGTTATGATCTAATTCATCGATCGATTCATAAATTATAATATGTACGTATGATTTGTAGAATATATAAAATGACCGAGCATAATTTCTTTATATTCATGTTATCGTAGGTATAGAACAATTTAGATATGTTTCGTTGAACAGGCGAACATTGAAACGATTTATCATATAAATTTGACCGTAAAATTCATACAACTTATCTCTTTGCTCCGTAATCAATAGGATATCAAAATAATCGTGATCATTGTAAATAATGGCTTTCGTTATTTGTTGCAGGTACGTTTCATAACTGACCTTAGATGTTACGAAATAAGGGTAAGCATTTGAAAATTTTATATTAAGGCGCCACCAGACGTTGCTATGTGCCAGTTAACTGTACAATTTTAAATATCTGCAGTACACAACTGGTCTGTCTTATCGAAACCAAACCCCACTTGGGGACACAGATGTAAATTATTATTGACATTCAGCTTTGTAACAAACTAGTAGTGTACTTGTATTAACTTCAACCAGGGTATGTCGGGGGCACGGGGGCCCTCGCCACCCACAATTACCACGGCGATAGGAACACAAAGCAGGTGTCGGTCTGGCGACCAGCTGCCGCCCGCGCTACCGCCGCCGACGGTAACAACCAGATAAATGTGTTTGAGAATCATTCAACCGTGAATCTGATGGAGCGTGTTACGCATTAACGAACAAATTTCGTCCGTTTACAAATGTGACATTTGTACAAAAGCTGTTGAAAACAATTAGAGAGTTCACAATGTTGCACAACTTCCATTAAATTGCCCTTTACACACTGTTCATGGCTTATTAATTATTGGGTGTCTCATTGCGTAACCGTCTTTGTAAGAATTGTTTGAGTGTTTGCTTAAAGTGATTGTTTATTTCAGTTGTATAAGCTGACAGTTGGTCGTGTCTATTAAAAGTTCGATAAAACTTATATTTTTTTATTTCTTTATTAATGTACAAAATTTTCGAAGACTTGATGAAATGTAAACTTTTTGATATAGGTATGTTATTTTTATACGAAACTACAACATCATCGCATTGTATCAAACCTCAGATCCCACTAAAATAGATATGATTGCGTTAATTCTTGAAAGGAGTTGGTTAATTATAAATTCAAATGTATCTCCGTTTTATTCCTAAAAGTTACTTACCTAGACATCTGTCTAAAAGCGAAATTTCGTAATAAGCTCGATCTTATAGGCGTGGGCGGCGAACGATACTCGTAATTAGCGCTGTAAATTAGGTTGCAAATGATTACCTATATTTGGATGTTATCGTTGGGTTTCTGTCGAAGTACGATTATTAATCGACGGATAATACCGCCTCTTATCTGCGCGTACGCTTATTGCTGTGGATTTACAATTGTCGACGGATGTAATAATGTATAATTGTAGGACACTCGATGCATTGTGTGTTGTCCGCGTATTGTCTCGATCGTGATTAGATTACGGCATTTCTCTCGGAGCGCCCGCGTCACCGTCGAGATACATTGGACGATTGTGTAACGCTATTTCGTCGGCCCTAATCGTTGCTTTGTTCGTTCTCTTTATTCGATATAGTTTTTTCCTTGAATTCGACTCGTTCATTGTTGCGCTGGTGACAATTAAAACAAATTAAAAGTCTGATCAATTTCATCACAATCTTGTCGATTAGTTGATAAAATACATTCTTTATTATTATTACTTCTTTTAAATTATAACGTTTTACGACGGTTGCAAATCTATGAAGAGTTAGGCATAGAAATATAACGTACGCCCACGTGTATTTTAAATCGTAGAAAGTGAATAAATCATTTAAAGTCTTGCTTATGTTATTCCGGTAGAATCGAGAGAATGTTGGACCTATTCGAGGTCCTTCGTCCAAGTCTTTGCCGAAGACACTCCCGAAGAAGGACGGATACGATACGCCACGAATTGGACTGTGGCCTGTCGTAGAGAAACGCTCGACATAAACCACTGAATAATTCAATCGAGTTAAAGCAATACACGAAACATTACAATGTGAAATATATTGAACTCGGTTTCGTGAAACGCACACGTGACACTAGAAAGTCTGGATTTGCGCGTGTTCGGTACAATATGCCCCTTTGTTTATAATATCGCAAGTACGTGGATCTGTCACCATAAATTGCGAATATAATGGACGCCCCAGTCGCGCGCGGTCGTCCGTTTGTCTCGCACAGGAAGAGCTGCGTGAGAACTGCATGTAATTATTTCATTTTCCTCGGCAGCTTATTCGGTTTCGTTTCCGCGTTAACCGAACCCACTTATCTATATGTACTCAATGCACGTATTGTTAGGTTGTACTAAAACGTGTTCGTTACATTGATACTGATTAAAAATACTCATGTTTTGATCTGTCCAGCGTTGTAAATGTTTTATTGTGTTATTTCTATGACACGTTATAATCTAGTTATAATAGTCAATTACACAATGTCGAATATGAAGAAAACATATAATGTCACATGTAATTGTTACGTAATCGCTTCGTTGTTGAAGTGGTGGCAAGCGTGACCGCTGATTGAGGGGCAATGCGTTCAAATCTATTGGATGTTTGTTATTTATTGGATTATTCTTACTTATATTTTCTAAATGTATAATCCTTGAGGCTCGGAGTCTGGATTTATGCTCGGTGTACGACAAAAGGCTCACCTATTTTAACTGATTGAACCGTGGGAGTGTACCTTTCGAGTCCTCCGCCTACCGTGTCGAGGATTACGGCTGTGACGTTACCTCTTTCTTCGTATCTCTCACACACCTGTACTGTTTTTCACGGTGCATAAGAGGATGTGTATGTTGAAATCCCAGCAGGAACGTGTAACGTTATCTTAACGCGTTTATCACCGGATGCATAATCCCTAATGCATGCAATTAGTTTGGTCTAATTCACGTACTTAAGCGAAATTTTATAATTTTTTATTGTTCTCAAGTAAAACGCTGTCCCTTATTCTAGCATCAATATTCTATATGACTAGGTAATGAAAACGTTTGTATATAACTGGGGACTATTAATGCTTAGCAATCATTGACTATTAGCGAAAAAGACTGAACGAACGTCTTATTTAATTTTAAAAATAAAAAAAATATAAATAATAATACTTTATAATAATCATTGTGATTTTACGTCCGGGACCTGAAATGATATATTATTATTATTATATCGCTGTGTTTCCTTTAGAGGTAGGTTGCGAGTGCATTAATCGCTCGCGCCTGTGACTTACCCCCTGCAACTTGTAGGTCGCGACTGATCGCAGACGCGTTCCTCCGCGACGCTCGGCGACGCCGTATCGATCCACCGCGACCGATGCGGCGCGCTCTTCCGCGTGGACCACGGCTAGTGATGGATGGAGTACGATCGGCGTGTCGTATGATTGCTGTGTCGTGTTCGACAGGTCGAAGAGCTCAGGTTTTCGTACTTACGTAAGAAAAGGTCCGTAGTTCAAGTTTCCGTTTATGCACTTGAAGTACGAGGATGCACTTGCATGGAGGTCTTAGGATTTGTATGGGATAAAGGAATTACATGACGATGATAGGAGCAATCATAGTTTGAGGTTTTGTACACGGATTTGTTGAGGTATTTAAACGTTGAAGTTGTATTTTTTACAAAACATACATTACAAGTGAACTCAGCTAACATTAAAGTTGCTGTATGCATGCCTCAGCGCATTTCCCTGCTCGCGGCTCTCGGCGAGGTCGCCAGTGTCAAACGGTTGCGATGTTCCTTGTTCCGATCGCAATGGAATTTCACGTAGCACATGTACATGAAACACGCTCCAGGGCGAAATTATCCAATCGACTCGCTATGACGATTAGCTGCTTTCACATCTCCACTTGTCGGAAGCAAAGCGTCGGGGTATTGTCTTCAGTTCATATTGAGTCCGATGACATTTGTTTTCGATTTAGAATTCATATTTTCGTCATCATCTCATATGTTATCATTATGCTATTGGGCACGACTCTTAGATTGCGATATATAAAGGCACCATAATCTACCGCACTATCCGAGTCAGTTGGCAGACTTGTACACTGTTGAAACTGTTCATTGTAAGTGTATATATACATATGTATAATGTTGGCTAGCACCTTAATTATAATGGAAAGCAAATTTGGTCTCGGTTTTGATTAGCTTGAGGCGATTTTTGTTATAATCGATTTATTAATTTAAAATTAATATATTAAGCCTCGAAGGCTTGAATATTATAATGTTTCGCGTTGCTTTATTGTAATGTTTTGTAACACGAGGTTCTCCCACGAGTCACTTATGTTATTTACATGAGAACTTAGTACGTCGCGAATGATCTGAGGTTCGACACTGGAGACTGCTTGGTGTTGACACAGCTTATGAGATAAGACTTGTTACAAGTACTCTAGTAGCATGTCTCATGTATACAATCCGGTACATTTTGATTAAACTACTGTTTTCTTGCGATAGTACTGATACAATATATTCCAAATCAGATAAACTTTAAAAAATGTTATTATTTTACACGTTTAAGACAAATTCAACTTTCCCGTCACTTAAAATCAATTGAACTTTCCTGTTATTTCCCCTATCTCAGGCTATACACTGTTGATGAACTAAGAGAAAAAAACCAAATACCCCGAAAAACATTCGCAATCGTCTCAAAACTGACGATTTAGCTGACGTTTTTGTAGTTAGTAGGCCTTAACCGTTCTGCAGACAAAAAGCCTTATATCACTGTGTTTTTGACTCGCAAGTGAATCACTTCACTTAAACCGCAGTAGGTATAGTTTCGGATCGTTAGCAGAGCGCCGGCTCAGCGCTCATTCGCATGGGATGCACCGGCGCAGTTGTGATGCAAGACCGCCCACCGCTGCGCCCACGTGCACTTGCTAATGACGATGCGGGATTAGCTGTCGCGTCTCGCAGTTACGCGAAAATTAAACAATTATAAACCTTATGTACTCGTTAATAAGGATCAGGTGATGTGCTTAAGGAGACGAGCGATTCCTTTGAAACCACCACTAATCATCTTCGATTATTTAGCGTTCGGAAACATGTTTTACTCGATGTATGGCGCCTTCTCGAAGTTTTGCAGAGGTATAATGATGAAAATCGTCGGTTTAAACATGATGACCAGTTCAAACGACGCTGTGTAATGATAATATATAGTATATTACAGTCCTAATTACCGGTTTTAATATTCAGCGTAATAGTGGAAGCGCTTCTGCAAGAAAGGAAATTTATAGCATCCAATCAAGTAACGGAAATCAATGGGATATATCGGTTCACGTTCGTCTGTTTGTACTGCTGCATTCGTGTACCGTGCATCCTGGGAATAGTGGGACTGGTACTTAACAGATTTCTAATTTTAATGTAATTATAATAGAAAACACTACTAGTAAACGTATATGCCTCCTTACAGTGCTCTATAATATAACATCATGGCTGTATTTCTTCGAAGGGGTAGGCATATTAGGATTAGTAGGTATAATACACCTGCTTTTCACCTTATTATTCTAAAGGGGCTCCCAAATGGAATAGGTGAATTTGGGAAGTGGCCCAGAATGTAATCCAAGTGGATACTATTTAGAATTTCCCGAAAACAAAATTCAATACTGTACCCAAACGGGAGATCGAACCCGGGACCTATTATTCAGTAGTCGCTCTTGTTGCCACTGGACCAAAGAGTAATGCAGACAGTTCCTTAAATGCCTCTAATATTTTCATTTATATTAATGGTTTTATAAGCTGAGTTCTAACAGATAAGGTGTAATGTGACACGATCGGAACGTGGAGCATTCGAGAAAGTTGCAATTTTCCATATGGCTGATCTGTAATACCGTTCGGACCATAGACCGGACATTGAATAGAAATGTCAATGTAATGATATGCATATAGGACCTGCTTCAAAAAATGTATTTCTTTCATATTGAGCTTTTTTGGTCAAAACTTAGATTGAGTATATTTTCTTGTACGGTTATTTTTTTTAGGAGTTGTTTATTCTTTAATCTACAGAGCTTAAACAAAATGTCGAATTCTATTTGTCAGCTCAGGTGATGGTGAACTTTTGGGATGAAGTAAATTGGGAATAATAATGAAGATATTAATATTTAATCTACTATTATAATATTTTGTCTACAAATTACATGGACTGCCAGATTTTACGAAGCATCTGTCATGCTAATCAGCCATTAGCTGTGTCCTTGGTCGTATAGAATTAGCACAAGACTCTCACTTATAAGTTGAACTTGTTGTTTAGATTTGCATTTACTTTGCGTTGAACTACAATACTACAGTTCTTCGCTCACCCTGTTTACGGTTTATAAATACTTTTGCATTGCTGGGTACATTCCGACATGGATTCTGTTGATAGCTGGCTACTTTTACGAGTAACTGAGACGATTCACTTTATTACTTTAAGTATAGACCATATATTGAACTGACTTACAGTTACATCTTAACAAGCTGTTTTAATTATATTCGCAAAGGAAATTGAATGGTACGCCAACGAACCGTCCTGAGAATTTTACTGTTTACCGTTTCGTGAATATATTACGTGTAGGCTTCGCTCGGGTTTGTTTCTTCGGGATAGCTTTAGAAAATTTATATAAATCGAAGTTCTTCATTGTCTATTGCGACCTCGATGCAATCAGAGGGATTTCACGAACGTGGTCCACGGACGGAAACCGTTGGTACATATTTTGCTGAAGGTCCAAATGTTACCATTGTGATTGAGAACTGTCTGTGTAAATCGCCCACGTCGCCGCGATGTTAGGTCTATGGCGCGCTGAGCATCCACCATCCATCCGCAATACGGAAACGCCTACGCAACGCGTTCGGCTCGAGGAAGCGAAGAGTAATTGTAACTCGATATAAATGAACAGATAACGTCCATTACACTGTTTAAGGAAGGATAGTTAGTTACCTTTTGCCGTCATTGTGTTTTATCTTCATCAAACGTAATGGTAATGAATTTGATATATTATGGCTCTCCGTTTCGATAATCAAATGAGGCTAATGAGTTGGCTATTGTTCTATTTCTGTTAAGAATGTAAGTTTTCATTTTAATAGTTCAGTGAACCAATTGTGCCGGAATGTTTGAAGTAGTGTCTTATTTTTGTATTGATTTAACCAGTTTAAATTTTCATTCTTTCACCATTTCTTTAAATTACTGATGTATGGGATACTAGGAATGCATTTTGGATTTTCTTTGTTAAAAAAATAGAAATCCTCGTTCGTCACCATTATCTATTTTTAGTATTGTGTTTTTGGATATGTGGTTCATATCACAACAAGAATGCAGACTGGCTAAGAAACTTCATTCGTCAGAAAAAATATTATAGGGAACTTTGAATTTTACACTTTCCTTGGTTTTCCTTCTCTTATTAAATTTGAGATCCAAAATTTGCGGGTTTGGAGAAAGAAATTCCAACTATTGCTGTAATTGCATAAACAAGTATATTACTGTTAAAAGTTATTCGAGTGTTTATACGTATTATTACATATAATTCAGATTGCCTAAAGTATGGTTTTGGGAAGGTCCAACAAGTTTCGGATCTATACGAGGTCATAAGCTTAAGCCGATTGCAGCGAGTTAGCGGAGAAGTCTTCGATGCGATCTCGCCGCGGAAGAGAAGGCTGGAGAAGTCTATTATATATATTAAAATGGAAATGTATTAAATAATACAGATTGTTCAAATAAAATACATTCTATGTACGTTACTTATAAGGCAATGGAATGACATGTGCTTGTGGTAACAACCTTCTATCAGTGGTAGTGAAATTCAAACGTTGGTTTTTTTCGCTATTAAACCTGCTATGGAGATTATTAACTGGTTTATCATTCGCATCATGCGATAACACTCAGCGCGATGTTATAGTATCGGACATGTGTGACAGGTTTTTTCGCACATGCCTTATTAATATCACACGTTCACTTTCCATTCAAATCGAAATAAAATACTGCGCAATTGATGAAATGTCTAATCTTTTTTTACTTGAAAACCAATTATTTCCATCGTTGTGATATATTGAGGACAATTTTTGATAATCTTAAACTCCACTCAAAATGTTTGCCGTAACGCCCATAAGGCGGAATAGGATTGAAAAATTGAATGCTTCCGACAAATTGAATTCTTATGAATTGAAAGAACATAAGGAATATATACAGAATATTATAAATTGGGTTGTCTGGTCTATATAATAAAGTTAAAACAATATAAGCAACCCTCAAAAGTTGTATCAAATTAGGTTGAAATCGGTATATATAGATCTTTGAGTCTATTGTAGACAATCTTTAAGAAACACCAATTCACGGTGAATTGGTGTTTCAACAAATAAATAAAAAGTAAATTTAGGCTTCATATTTGGATGTTATTCATGAAAAGGATAATAACATGTAAATAATCATAGCAAGAAATAATGAAACACAGTACGTTCAGGTATCAAAAACTTGCATTGCTCATGTGTTGCTGAGCAAAACCTCGGTCTCTTGAGCGCATCTTATTAATAAATTGACAGTGATTGATGAGACAGAGCCTGAAGGATGGGACATTTGATATTTGTATGCGGTTTGTGAATGAAATTTGAGATATTACAAAAAAAATATAAAACTCACGAGTTTTTGCATATCTTTTATATTAGTTGTTAATAGTGCTCATGTACATTACTATACTTGTGCTTAGCGGAAAAATGGTTGCAATGTTACTTTGGACACACAGATTTTCAATTTTCTAAATCACATCTTGTTTTGTAAAGGTTCACCCCACGATTCGCCCAAGTATAACCCTAAAAGAATTTCCATAATCTCTTTTATTACGCCTTCTTTCTATTCTTTTGATAAGTAAACTTTTGCCAAATTTGAACTAAAGCCGTAAAGCAGTTTTGTCGAGAAAAATAACAGATATATAAAAACTTATAATAATGTTTACTTCTTAAATGTTCAACATTATTTTAATCGAAGTAGCAAGTTAAATTATCAGATTGCGAACGGACGTGATTCTGATAATGAACAATCTTCGTTAAAACAATAAATTCAATTTGATACGTAGATTGTTCTCATAATTGCGATATCGTTTTCTTCGCAACTTAAATCCGAGATATCCGATCGATAGGTGTCATTAAATATAGATTTGAAAAAAAAAAGAGAAATGTTCCTAATGCGTCACGGTTCGCGGGAGTGTAGGGCCGAGTGAAAGTCAGTACTAGTTTTCCTAAATCAGCCCATTGCATTATACTCTCGGTCCAGATTCGACTGTGAGCATCAATCTTTTGTACAACGTTGTTTTGCTCTCATTGTTAGAAAGTACATGATTTTGAATGTCGCCGCATATCTATTATGGCTTTGTTAACCTAAAGTACCTCTTGTAATCTTTCCATTGCGTCTATTGTTCGTGTGCAAATTAGTTCCGGGGAAAGGTCACATTTAAGTGTTACAAATTTTTAATGGAGACGTTTGTTTTATTATTCACGGCCCCGAGAGAGAAGAAAATTATTAATCATGTCAAATTTGTAACGAAATTAAACTCGATACCGTATACGATGAGCACATAATATAATTATCGCTTAAATTCATATGGCTGTAGAAAAATGTTATCATGATTGTAGCTCTACACCTCACATGCACACAGCCTGTCATAGTCCACTGCCGAACGTAGGGTTTCTCTGGGAGGTTTTTGCCCATAATCCCTACGCTGGGCATACAGGTCACGCATCTTAGAGAACGGCTTCATGTACGGGCTACGCTGCTGCTCTTAGACGGCCAGGCTATTTAGTCGTGCCTGGACAGCTTGATACGGCGAACAGCCAACTTAGCTTCACGGCTTGCTTTCAGATCTATATAATATTTATGTATTTCATTAAAATATGTAACATTCGAGTCTCATATGAAGCATCCAGTCATCTTTTGTCCGACAGAGCCTGTTTACGTCTAAGACATGGCGGACATGTTGTCGGAGAAAGTATACGTGTGTCGGATATCCAATTACCTTCATCTTTGTCTCCGTTACGCTTTTTTGCCTAAGGCAACTGTAGTTGTTCTTTATGAATTAATTGTTTGATATAGGCTTCGCTATAAACATTCCCATAACATTTGTACACAGTACTGAAATTCATGTATCTCACAATTTTTAATGGTATTTTTGAGGTTTGATTCCTTGTCAGTTTGATTGTTTCCTGCATTCCTGTAACTATGGAAGCTGAATATTGTTTTTGTGTTACTTAATTCGGTTGTTTTGTACTTCATTAAAACTGATTCGGAGTGTCGAGATAAAACTATGCCTATGTTGCAAAAGATCCTTGCCAGATAAGCATCTGTGAACATTACGGAAGTAATGAGTTATTATGAAATATATTATGTGTTGCCATTATAGACGTTTACACAAGTTACTCTCTACTGGTGGTCTGATTAAAATTGAATGTAAATCTTTAATTAGACGCAGATTTGTCGATATTTCGTAACACGCCCGAGAGGATTATGTAAATTGTGCCTTGAAAATTATTCTATAATGATATCTAGTGGATGATACAATTGTGAAGTAGGTTTCGGGACGTCATTTTTGATATGCGATATGATCGATACGAGATCTTTTTAGATAGCGTTGGTGAATTGAGGCCAACTTTGGATGAGCGGGGCCACTTATAGCAATAATGTTGCGAGGGCGTGTTGCAAGACCCACCTAAATACTGCGCGTTAAAAATTACTGCCCATCGGCATCATTTGCTTAAAAGCAATTTGCAGGGCACGTAATAAAAACGGGCAGAAACCAAAGTCAGAAATAGCCGGATCGATTGGTATCGCTGTTTTTAAAAAGGAGCCTGATTGAAATTGTAAATTTCATCCAAATTACTTTTACTCGGCATAGGTTGGTAGATCGATTTTTCTTAGTTTATATAATACTAACCGAAATAAAACTCATATATTATTATTATGAAATCTTCGCCCCGAGGACCTTATGAAATAGGCAAAGACTATCAAGTGAAAATGTATAATACCTGACATGTTTCTTCTCCATTTTTCACATTCAATATTATTTTAATACAGATACACCATTTTCAAGTCATCTGTTCCACCAATAATTATATTTCATAATTTTTCATTACATTCTTAATTTAATTTAGCTAAGAAATTGTTTCAACACCTACAGAGAAATTTCATTAATGATTCGCTGGCTTTTATATTGTGTTTATAAAATTAATAGTAATCGTGTATACTTATTTGTATGTATAAACACTGTGTTATATTTCAAAGCATGTTACTTTCGCACTAATACGTACAGTACTTAAAATTCCACCCTTCGACCTTGTTATAATTTGTAAGGTTTCATAGATTGTCTTCTTTTGTCGGTTGTCCACTTTTTATATCCCTTATATTGTTCGGTGATTTTGTTATTGTGACGATTGTCTTTAAATTGATTGAGTCAATTGAAATATTTGTTATTCATGTAAATATTTGATTATGCAGAGCATTGTGAATATGAATG
>DWEI01002970.1:0-13462 GCA_018245875.1 Mysoria ambigua | reverse complement strand
ATTCTCTTAGTTGAACGTTGGTGGACAAATAAAATTTTATTGAGTATTAATAAATGCAATTCGAAATTAAAAAATTAAGCGGGTTCATTCTGTCAATTCGGGCTCGGCCAGCGTGAGAAACTATGGCTGAAACACTCCCATACTGAGACGTTCGTGTGCAGTAAAGGGACGATATGAAAGGTCGTGGGAAGAAAACATTAAATTTTGGCAATCTCACATTTTCATTGCGTTCCACATGATAACTTCATAGAGAGAAGAAAATATTGAAATATTACTCCGCGCACTAAAAAAACCTATGTCCGACCTATGTATTGCCTATTAACGGTGTACAATAAAGAATAAATAAGTACGTAAATAAACATAGGACTGAAGTTGGTTACAGACAAACAGTTTAGATTTAAGACTGGACTTTAAAATGTATAAGACCGTAAATGTTTAACATGTCAATTAAAATAAACGCGAGCGTTTATTGATACTTACGTAAAAATGTTAACACTTTTATTCGGTTAGTTTAACTGTAGAGGACCGAGTACTGTCAATTCGTATGTTAAATTGTCAGTTGAGCTGAAGTTTTGTCCGTTAGGATCGTTAGTGGACTCTTTAAAAGGGAAAAGTCAGTTCGCTTGGAGGTTCCTGGAGTACGGTTGACTGGATTATATGGTGTTATGTTTGAACCGACATCGAATAAGCTGTGTATTTAAGTAGCTATGATGTATTAAGTAAACTATATGTATATAAAAAAATTACTAATATTCAAAGCATTAAATTTGAAAGCATTGAAAATTTAGCTACCATTTCATACAGTCTTGCGTATGGTTCATAAATTGCTTATATCTCTTTGGCAGTATGTGTTAGTTTTTGTATTGTTTTTATTTGGTTAAGACCAGATGTGTATAGGTTGCACTAACCACTTAATAGTAGGTGTTCTCATTATCAACATCTTCTTCAGCTTTTATGTGTACCATTATTTGTACCACGGATGTTTTATATTGAAAAGACTTAAGATCACAGTCTTCCACGCTAGCCAAGTGTCATGATAGCTTTCCACATAAGAGACGCATTTGAGTGTATTAAAAAGAATTTTCTGTTATAGTTTGTTAAGGATATTTTCCTTCACTGTTACTGCGAGTGGTATTTTATTTTTAAACCACATATAACTTTTAACGTCTGTTATTTGAAAGTACTTCAACAACAGCTTTCATAAAAATCTATTTGTACTATATACCACCCTTTTTTTATTCTTCCATGTATTAATTAATTCTTGAATAAGTTTCAAAATACGAACTACTATTACTGGTAATAATAAATGTTATAAAGACAGCTTACGATAACGCAAAAATTTGACTGATTTCACTGCATAAATACAGTACAAATATTATTTTAAATAATAAACCGATAAAGAATTTATTTGAAGTTTATGTAGAGAAGGCGTGTACAAAACCAAAATTTTATAATATAAGTAATATGTTAAAAATACGTTACATAAATTTATACAAATTAACTGTCCATTGATGGAAATTTCATATTATTTATTTTAGACACAATACCTAGCAATCTATAATATCACAGGAAAAAAGTATAGTTTGAGTTATACTCTTTGACATAGTTACTTCCATTTTCAAATTTAAAATGTAATGAATAACCGTCAATTTCAATTATCGCTGAAGCAGTAGTGTGTATAAACGCTTACAATTTAACATTGATTGTTCTTTTTTTCTGATGTCAGTCGAACACTATCTTTGGAACTGATTCACTAACGCTTTCACCTCAGACATATCTACTTCCGGTTTACATTCGTACCGTACTCATTAATAGTCGAAAGATGTAATGAAAATGTACTTTTGTCTGAAAAATAAGAATTGGCAAGCACAAAAAGAATTCAGAACGAGTTGTACGAGTTAAGCCGGTTCTTTGTAGTTTCGAACATATTGATGTGTCAATCAAGATAGAAAAATGTGGTACGATTTTATCAATGAGGACCATTTTCGGGTATTTTTTTCATCTTTGTAATGTAATGTTTCTAAAATTATATATAGTTTATTGCTGTGGGTCTCTCTGCGCAACTTCAATCTAAATGCAGCTTCTATCTAAATGCAGCTATAAGAGCAAATTACATCGAACAATTTGACTGCCTCGTTGGTCGTGTTGGTTGCAGGTGCGACTGCCGATCGGGAGGTCCTGGGTTCGATTCGGGGGTCGAACACTACAAAATTTTCTAATTTAGATTTTGTACTAGTGGTCGGAGTCTGGATATGCGCCCGATGCATGGCAATAGGCTCACCACCTATTCCATAGTGCCTCTGCCTACCTCTTCGGGAATTACAGGCGTGAAGTTACTTTTAATGAACACTAGGTACGTTACGTGATTTTATATCGCATAAAATGACTGATATGTATCGAGTCAACTAGTATCAATTACCTATTTTATCTCGAATTCCATTTTATCGCAATTTTTCTTTTAAGGGGTGGTTTTAGATGGCAATAAAGTCTATATTAGCTTAGTCTAGATAGTATTTGATATTACAAAATGTAAACAGCCAATTTCATCAGGGTGATTCTCTAAGAAATGTTGCTAAATGAATGGTGATAGTATTATCGGCAATTTAAAAATAAATTTCCGTGAGGAATTTGGTATCGAAAATATTTCAAGATAATAGCTCTAATCGCACTTGATATTTACTAAAATTGTTTACCTAAATATATGTAGAATACAAAATAGATTTTTGTCATGTAGATACTGTTATTATTTAAAAGGCACATATGAAATTGTCTAAATTGAAACATCAAGCGCTGTCTTTGAACATCTCCTTACAAGGATCCCTTTTAAGAATACAATAATTGTCAAACGTGTTTTATGTGTTTACGTGAATAGAAAAACAGACGAAACATTCTAAAGTGTAATGTAACACGAGTGTCGCATGTGCCGCCGACGCGTACTGCACGAGCGCAAACGATATCATTACTGGCATTAGCGGGATGGAGCCGGCGCGCTATTAATTGCATTTTCAATGCTGAGCTATTTCCATAAGGATCACGTGACGCGCCTTCGCACAGCGAACCAATATACTCAGATGTCACATGCTTCCAGTGCGCGGATATCGCCACAGGCTCGTGATTTTCATCACCCCCGAGCGCCACTGGGCGCCGCCTCACCCCACCCGCCCAGTGCGCAAGTACTCCAACCAGTTATTCTACCGGCGTCCGTAACGTTCTTATAACTCTTACTTAACAATAAGTACTGAGTTAATGATGTTTTTTTTTTGTTTTTGTTTTTTGCCAGCGTAACTTATTTTAATTTATAACAATACGGTGAAAAATAAGAACCGAGGTTTATTAAATGCTCAGTCTGGCGGTCCGCTAACAGATTGCGCAATCTCTAGTATCTTTTCCGATAATAGATGTCAAAGATATTTTTAAGGAGGAATTGCAATTTAATCGAAGTATTGTACTGACATTCCGGTGCTGTAACAAGGCATCATAATTTACCTCACCGTAACAACTCTCGGACCGAATGCTTAATGTGCCCCGTAATCTCGGAGTTAAACCTGTTTTTTTTTTTACGAAAACCTAGCGTCACTCCTGTATTTATATAAGCAGAATAGAATAACGAATAGAATTGTCACATCAGTGGTTATTCAACTGTATAGATCCTTGTTGATGCAGGTAATACTATGTTTAAAATGTTGTGTATTGTGCATTGAACAAATATTTGAAATTAACAATAATTATTTTGTACTCCTTGCATTTATAATCCATGCTGATTCATTATTAAAATTGAGTTTAAATTGGTTACTTTTCAATTAAAAAGGTCATTTTTCAATAATAGACAATAAATAGTGCATATGCAAGGTATCAACGTCCTGTTCTACTTTTTTTAAATTACATATAATAAAAAAGAACACTCTTGCTATTGTATTAAAATTAATATAATTAATAATGAGATGAATAACCAAAAGAGAGCCGCTGGTGATGTTACGATTAATTATACATAATAATAAATTTTTATATCTTTATTTTCTTAAATATATGCTAACTTTAAAATATACGAATTGGTTAATTCATACCATTAATTTGTACACAGAATACATCCACGATTTTTAAATTATATGTGTATAGTTATTGAACTGTTACAAGGTTTCATTAAAAAAATTCGCGTTCTCGCTCCTTAAATAGATAGTGCAACGTCTGACTTCGTCATCCAACTCTGGCCGCCCTGTTAATATTTGAAATATGTAGGTAGAGGAAGGTATTTATAGATATTTTCGGAGAGCAGCCGGGTGGCGGCCGAGGGTCCTAAGATTTATGGCGGAGCGGGAGAGTCCCATCTAACCGGGCTTCTCGATGCTGCGGACTAATATGTAAGCGAAAGCGGAGCAAGTAAAAATCACAAACCCTTTTTCTTCGATTCTATTTAGGTTCAGTGGTAGCGAGCGCGCGTGCTAGTACAAAGGGTCTGACTTCATATTCCGGGTCAGGTACTTTTAGTTTTTTTAACTAAAGTGTCTAATGAAATTTCTAGCAGTTGCTCGAAATTTGGATTTGTGTCCGTATCCACAATAGCTCGTAAGTGCAACTAATCAAATGTGTAAGTGTACTATACTCCTCTGACTATACCTTCGGGAATTACAGGTATAATGCTACGTTTTTTAAGTTTTATTTCATGACTCTTATTTTTATTAAAATTGCAAAAAATCGTTTGCGTTTAAGAAGTGTCAAAAATTAGAGGGGTCTGACAGGCGGGTGTCATAAAATATTGAGATTTGTAGTCATGAAACTAGTCAGTATTACATGGCGCATAGATGTTCCATTCAGACTGTTGTCATATACGATAACAACATTTGTAAGAGTTTATTGAAAATTTAAATATAAAAGATAAATATTTCATCCTCTTAACAAAAGGAAACAGATTATAAATCGCTTCATTTGTTACCTTGAGCTGCACCCTGAACTGAATTTCGAACGCCTCACACCCCTATGGGCTAAGGGCAACTCATTTCGCCTCCCAGGACTATCTGCGTTTCGAGATATTTTTCTTAGTAATGCTATTGTTAGAATGAACTATTGATAGCTCTTAGTAAATACATTGCTATGTATCAAGACTATGTAAATTAATTGTCGTTATATGCTTCACATTGTCCTATTCTGTTACATAGTAAATTGTCGTACTTTAATTCATGACATTATATTGCTTTTATTTTTGACAGTTTCATCAATTATTATATATCATTATTAATTTTTTCGAGAAAAAAATTTAAAAAAAAACGTGCAGGTGTTATGTTACATCTGAACTAATATTTAGTCATTCAAGTCAAGTCATTACTATAGGACTGACTAATGTTAACAATGCTGTTCCTAACCATGTTCTAGTTCGTTTGCTATTGTATATTTATATATGCTAGTTTATATGTATGTGACTGCTGTTGGTTCCTTTCCTGCTCTATTTAAATTCAAAACAATTACACAACAAAGTGTGCACTGTTAGATTCACTTGTAGCGAGACACATCCACAACGCTGAATGCGGTAATATGTTTTTTGAAACCGATAAAAAATGCAAAAATCATACGTCGGATCATTTAAACGCGAAGCGATCTCAATACGAATGTCTGACAGTTGGCGCTACTCGAGTAAACAGCGGGTTAATTTGTTGACTCAATAGGATATACTCCAACACATACGCTAAATACAATTGAAAGCTTAATCTCGTCTCACCGTGAACAGATATAGACGAGACTAAACAATTGCTATTTTTCAAAGCGTTATGAAAAATGCGTGTGAAGTTTTTATGTCCCTTTATCTTTCTATTGAACTTCATTGTCGTATCATTACGATTTCACTTCGTCTGTTTGATATTTTATTGATCTATATATTGCGATTTCAAATTTTTCCAGTAAAGAATTTTTAAATGAAAAACAATATGGGTAACTATATTTTCACTTTGTTCATAACATAAATTTTGTATTAAAAACACGTCAGGTCTGTAAGGATATATGTATTAAACAGTCGGTGCTCTTTGCCTACTCTTCAAAGAATCTGGTGTAATCGAATAAGCATAATAAAAATTACTTCATCAATTTCCACATCCTACGTAAGGATTATCAAACTAGCACTACCTATCTTTCACCTTCCTTCTACCTTCCATGAACATCTGCAACAAATCTCAAATAGAGCTTTAGGACTGAAATTGTCAGATTACCTAGTATTCGTGTTTAATAACCCCATAGTACTAGTAACAGGGTTGCAGGAATGGGACAGTTATCATTAGTAAACTTGGATTCATGCCTTTACTTTTGCTTTATGCAGCTATATTGCACAATGTTTTATCAGTGTTAAATTATTTCGTTCCGCGTAAGACATGGGCGCCTGTGTCGTGACACAATACGCTAGGTGCAAAGCGCTCCAAACTATTCCGTTGGTTCAGTAGTAACTTATCTAACTGTTATGTTGGTGGTTTTGGGCGTGATTTCCGCTCGGCACAAATATTTCTGTGACGAGCAGAAGTATTTGATCACTATCTTAATGTATAAAGTATCTATATATTAAATGCACTGACATATGTATGTGTGTGGTGATGGATGCAGATAATATTTTGATGTTATTGATAAGGGCAGGACTATAGTCCAAATTGATATTTACATTATGGACGAATAATTTTCTTCGTGTACGTACAAAGTAAAATCAATTATGTCTTAAAAATAACTTAAGGAGCAATAAATCAAGCCAACGACAGAAAATCCTGTCCGCTTGTCAACACTTACAAATAAACATTTTGTTTAAATCATTGAACTTTTACGAATGAAATATGAACGCAACATTTTGATTGATGGCGCAAAAAGATATTGATGTCTATAATTGAAATACTTAAAGTTACGTATTAAATATTATTTATGAACTATTTTATGAAGTTTGCATTGTAATATGTATGTAGTTCAGTTACGATTATATTAAAATGAAGTAGGTACATTTTGCTTCCAATTATTTATTTTGAAACGTTCAATTTAATAATGTGATAGATATCAAAGCTAATAATTTTTGCTTAACATGGTATAATTACGCCTCTTATAGCCAAAGAGGTAAGCAGCGAAATGTAATGTAAATGGAATGGAATGGAAAGGAAATGTAACACTCACGTTTCATCAGTTATATATATATATATCTATCAGTTATGCTATAAAACATAGTTATTTACTTTTAAAAGGCTTATTTTTTCTTATAACATAGATTTAGGTACGTACGTATAAAAAAAAGAAAGTCTCATGAATATCAAAAATTAAATTACTTGCTAAGATACTAAGTATCAAATATATTTTCGAAATGAGTTTTCATTATTGATTATTTACATTTATGAAATTTCATGTAAATTTAGTAATTGAACGTAACTTCACGCCTGTAATCCCCGAAGGGGTAGGCAGAGGAATGCAGAACATTCCCGTAGTAATTGAAACCACCTTATATATCTTGATGGTCAATGTAATTAATCAAGTAGTCGTTTATGATGATTTGCGCACTCAACATAACACTGAAACAATCATTCACCTTAATATTACGATCAACCAGCATGTCACGCAGGTATCACAGAGATGTTAAGGCGACAAAAAATGCCCTGAAGGATGTGCGACCGCCAAGCTGAGCCGGCGCACGTGGCAATGGGCCTTTCCGTTACTTGACGGCAGGTAAAGATTTTTTACGACCAAATTAGACATGGAATATTCCAGACGATTTTAACACGAACGCATAACTCAAACTTTGAAGATTTGTGCGGATAATTGATTTTTGGAATTAGTACAATTACTCAAATAACTCAAGAACTAGTGGAGAAAGGAGTATGACAAGCTGACAGCTTAAACGTCTCAATAAGTGTGATAAATTCTATAATATTTTACTAGCGATAAAGAGACGTGTAGTAATTAAACTTATAACCTCATATTTAAATTTAATGTGGTGTTGTTGAAAGTCACGCTAGTATCTGTCACTAATGCTTACAAATATTCATATATACGATATACTGTTTTGTTCAGTTGATTATCCCTTGTCATTATTTTTTTTATTTTTATCAGGTTACCAGTTATGATGTGATACTTTGTTTTTCTTCATTCCATATTACCACTTACGTACGTCTTTTTAAAGATTTTTACGTCTTAAAGGCAGAAAATTAAAAGTAAATAAAAAGTTAAGATTCATTAGGCTTTAAAAACGATATTACAATTAATTATCAAATGCCCGGAATATACAAAAAATGTACCTTCACGCCTACGTCTCACTATGGAATAGGTGATAAGCCTATTGTCGTGCATCGGGCACACAAATCCAGACACTGAACCACTACTATAAAATCTAAATCAGATATATAGATATAATCTAAAATTTGTAGTGTTCGACCCGGGACCACCCAATCAGTCGACAGTCGCACTTGAAAACACGACTAAGGGTCAGTTAAGTCAAGCCTGTAATATAACTTTTGATATACAAAATCATTCTAGGAGAAAATTTCAAACAGGATATTAATGGCTTGAATATTGTAACGTGATAAAACTACCCTAGATTCTACGTCTCTGCTTTCTCTGTCTTAATGTGATCACTAAATCTATTCGTCTTTTAAGACAATCGTGGTTTCATCATAGACATGGGCCCGGTGGAACTCGTCACGTATCTATAATTTGTTAGATTTGTTGTAGAACTACTATTAATAGGTCCGGGTGCAACATTCCACTACCTTTTCTCTTATTCTCTGATTTGTGTTCCTTTCTACCACTTTTTGCTGGGCAGACATGGCGGATTGTTTTTGAAAAGTTTTTTGTTGGCCATCTGATAAAAACCCGTCCTAACGGTATATAGAAACTGCTCTACGGGTCTTCATAATCTTGTTATAAAAGCTGAATCTTTAACGCAGGCATATTAATAGTTTTTAAAATACAGAAAATTGTAAATTCAATGCACAGTACGAATAAAAGCAGATAAACAAACAAAATTTTATCAACTAATTATATCCAATTACCCATATTAGTTTTAAAAACACTAAATTAATCGCTTAGACTAGGCGATCGCGGTACCAATCAAGGTCTCCAGAGACACAAAACCTATATAAATAATACAATAGTTCTAATAGGTTACTAAACTAAATTTTATTTACTGCAGTGAAAATATAAGGGACTATATAAAGATAGTTATTGTACTATAAATTACGATAAAAGAATCTCGTAAGCTAGAACTAAGAAAAACTAAAATCACGATGAGCAAACAGAGGAAAGTATCCAGATTATTGAGTGCCTTTGCTTAAAAATAAAACGAAGAATGAGAGTTGGATTAATTTATTTGCTAAAGAGAGGATTGGCGGTGAAATCCCCGAAGAATTGCTCCGAGTCTAGACATGTAGCGTCTGATTCTATACGTAAGCTATATCTATTGAATCCGAATGTAGAATAGAGAGCAATATTTTATGAATCACATGTTTAACCATATTAATAAATACTTACAAAATACGTACTTTAAACGTACGTAAAATATTTATGACGTAACTTCCATAATATAATGATTATTATTTTACATTATACCGATTGTAATAATCCAACCAGATTCTGCTAAATTTAGTGTTTGATAGTTCGTTCGCGTTCCCTTTAGATAAAACTTATATAACTATATAAATGAACCAATTAGTGTACTGGTGAACGAATAGTGGCGTGCTTTGGTCAAATGGTTCGCAAGCACGGCGGCTAATTGAGAGTCTGAATGCCAGGACAGAAACCATGGATTTTTCTAATATATTGTTAGAATAATTATTAGTATACATTTATAGTAGTGGCTGGAAGTTTCAATTTGTGTCGCGTGTACGATCATAACAACCAACCGTTGTGTAACGTAAATGCAATTGGTGAATCGTGGGAGAGAAGATATCACTCTCCTTTGTCTATCTCACTGGTGATTACAAGTGTGATATTACATTTCATTGGTATACTGTTTTTCCACTACCTTTTATATTCTTGGGACTTGTTTCTATACCTACAGTAAAAAGAAATAGTGTGGTGTCAAATTAGGAAATTTTAATATTTATTATTATTTATTAGAGAATATTTATTCACCATTAAAATGTAACAGCGCTTGATAAAGCGTTCATGGGAAAAGAACAGCGCTGGAAATTTCCAACCGCAACAATGTATGTACTTACATCGCGCCTTGTTATCACTAATTTAGTGCGAGTCATTCTGATTCATTTCTTTTCAATAATTACGAGTTCATTATGTTTATGTACAAACTCATTGTCGTCCTTCTCCAAATCTTTCATTTCTTTCATGTAAATGTTTACTGATATTTTTTCAAATATCTATGTTCCAGCCACATCCGAACATTTTTTAGGAACGCTTCCAATCACCGCGGTATCCCTAAAATAGCTTAATAGTTCATGAATAGACGTCGAGCGATCGCCCTCAACCGCTATTTTCAGATAACGTATTCTTCTGCGTCAGACACAAAAATGTTGATGCATATTCATTCTGTATATTTGCTATTGTAATTGCATTTACTTTTATTGTTATATTTAATTCTCTTTTTACATTTTCTTCTGTTTTTACAAAAAATGGATCTATTGTATAATAACTTTGAGTTATTACCATGCATTTTTGTTAAAATATGATTTATCGAAAATTTAACCGCAAACGCCTAGTAATATGTGATATTTATGGATTTTGTAAGTAACAATGTACATATTTCATGTAAGTTCAATTCTTTCAATTGAAGTACCTTAAAGACGAGCGACCAACATCCACAAGGAACTGTGACAGTAATTGGACAGCAATTAATACTAAATAAGAATGTATTAATCTGTAATAACACCGTAGGTAATTGTGTGGAGTACATTAATCCAGGACATGCGGTGGACTGCAATAGGGTTATGATAATGACGATGTCATTAATCCAGTTTACTAAATAACCATGCCTGTATTTATTATAAGTTTGTATTCGTGTTATTAATAGTTTGTTACAGACGCATTGCTCCTTCAGAGGACTGAGACGATCGTTTATGATAAACAAGCGCTTGTTTTTATTGTAGTTGACATTTACATGATATTTTTTACAACGTGTCTTGTACGAAGCGGCATTTCTCATGGTTATTTTTAATAGTTATACAATTTGGTAAATCGTAGTTGCGTCATACGATGTTCCTTGAATAATTAGACGTAACAAAAACTTGGACTAAGTAAGATCTCGTAAAAACTAGTTTTACGGATAAACGTGATAGTTATATAGTGTTTCATATTTGTAAATTTTAAAGCGGACGTCACCTCAAGTGATTTGAATGTTACCAGAACCTTGAGACTATATAACCTCAAACTTTAAGAAGGAATTTGCTTCTTAAGCTTGGATTCCTCAAAGATTTGCAAGCTAATGCTCTAAATGCACTAGTTTCTGTAAGAAGGCAGAGCCAGCCCTGTTGCTTCGTTCACCAGGACTTACATTATTCTGTAAACATGAACGTTTCTTTTTTATTGTTACGTGAATTTATTCTATAACAGATTTTATCTAACAATAAAACATGTAACAGTAATAAAACAACTCGCTCAGAGTACGCTTTTTCGCACCTTTCAACAGACTCTTGCGCGCCGATATTGATAGTGCAGTCTTTGTAAGTGGATAACGATAATTATTGTGAGTGTGCTTGAGATATTCTTATTATGAAATCATTATGTAAACTTTATTTTTGAAGAGACTAAAGGAATCTTATTCTCTGTAACCTAGCGGTCTATAATTCGGTATCTCATAGAGTTGGATTAAAATTCAAGGGTTCACGTGTTTACAAAATAACTTGCTTTTTAATATACAAAAAATATTTCTAATGCATATTAGAACGGATGATTTACATCAAACCTTAATACAAATCGTACGTTCCTAAGAACATATGTATCTGTACGTGTGCACCAGTCTATATTTAGAGGATAATGGCCTCTAAGTTCTATTTAGCAAGTTTCCCTATAAAAATATATAGGCATTCGTTATATTACACAAGTAACCGGTATTCAGTCTTCTTTAATACGCGATATTAACGATGGCCGAATGTAAATTGTAATTATTTATAAAAATCACAAAACGCACCAGTCGATAGGCACATCAATTTGAAAATAATTTCAGTACCGAAATAGGCAGTGTCTTTTTCATTCAAAAACAATCCAGTGCGAAGTTAATTGGACCTCTGCGACTCAATCACCAGTCACATGCAAGGGACTAGTTTGATTTATTTGTTTGCGAAACAGTTGCGTCAAAGAGCTTCCTACAGCAAAAAACTTAACAACATCATGCAAACTGATGTATGTATATAGTTACTGTTCGTTTCATACTACAGTTGGTACCAATACAGATGTTATATTCTAAATTGTAATTTTATTATACCCATTTAAATTTGATATAAATCAATAAATTCAAAACTGAATATTAACGTTTCATTAGATATCAAATAATAAAATTATGTGGTGCAGAAATGAATATTTTTGTATAAAAGTTGGCTTTTATTAAAACCTTACATAAGGTGGCGCTGCGGAAAAATAAACAATGAACGAGTAACATACGTTTACGTGGTAACTTAACGGTCAGTTATTACTGGAGGAAGTTAATAAACCTGTGTTTTCCCTTGCAATATCGGCGGAGAGGTACCGTTTGCGCAGTAACGCGATAAATAAATTTTAATTACAAACTACGGCCGCGGCTTCCGGAAAAACGAGAGCTAAATAGGGCAGAGAAATGGGAAGCTACCTAATTGTAAATTAAAAAGTTCGCGGAGTTACGACACCACAGTCCACAATGACACCCCACCGGCCGGAGGGGGCGACGTCGTCCCCCGCCGCCTCACCCCTCGCTCATAACCCCAGACGAGGAGGCAGGGGTGTAGACTCCCGTGGAAAGCGTGTGACATTCTGTTTTAAAATATTGTCCGCACGAATACATTCACGTGGCTTATTTTTAATCGTCTGCTTGCTTTCTCTTTTTTTCGGTTCGCAAATGGACGCTTCAGCGTTTTCGTTCACCATCGCAGTGTAAAAAATGATACACATATCGCGGTTTAATCTGCTAAGTCGTTTAACAATTAAACAATCGCACGTGGGACTCAGTAACAAACTTTCGTTCGCGCATACGCATCAGCGCAGCGTTCGAATCGGTGTGGAGGGACACGAAGCGCCAGCGCAGAGGGCGTGAAAGCTCAATAAACGTACACCTTACCCTATCATTACCTTCCACAGTCTAGCGAACTAGCCCACCAACGATTGGTGTACTGCTTGTTTTCGAAATGATATGTAGCGACTTCGCTTACTGTACGGTTGTTTAGTTAAGCGCACCAAATATTGTGGTGTCAAGGCCGTCTGCTTTCCTCCGGCATTCCGTTCCCGCCGCCCACAGAGGGATATCTCACGTCTGTGTTATGTAACATTTCGACGAAGATACGGTTACGATTGATATACTTAGTATAATTTCTTCGGTATT
>DWEI01002969.1:0-13463 GCA_018245875.1 Mysoria ambigua | reverse complement strand
ATCGAACCCGGGACCTCTCGATCGGCAGTCGCACCTGCAACCAACACGACCAACGAGGCAGTAATTACGATGTACTGCTCTTATTCCTTCACTTTGTGCTATAATCATGCCATCTTTACTTTTGAGAACTTGTAGGGTTGCTTGACGAAAAGATTTGTTAAAATTCGTAGCCCATAGTCCTTTCAGTAGAATGTTATCTCTTCCGAATGCATCCGTGTCCTGCTTTAAGTTTTAGAATAGTTTCCAATCCAAGAATTAAATGCTTTGATGACCATTTTTGTCTCCGCTTTATTCTTTTTGTAATATTAATCCCAATGTTGTTCTGGGACTGACAGCATACTATATTTTTAATCTAGATCCCCATAAGTCGACATAAGTAAATATCCCACCTTCATGTACACGGTGACGGGTTTGCAGCCCTGAAGACACGCCTTGGCGACAGGCGGCAGCGGTCGCTGCACTCGCAGCGCTTTCACAAATTCCCACAGCTGGGCGTCTAGCTTCGATATGTAGTCGGTTTCCGTCGACCAATCTCTGTGAATACCAATTTACGTTCAAACGAAAATGCTTTTATTAATTACACATATCTCCCATACAGCACTACCGTTGCATATCTACCTCAAGTGCCAATAAGCGGTGTCAGCCTGCAAGCACTGAGTTAATTCAGAAAATAACAAACAACAATACATCTGTTGAGCAACTTACTGTGCGAGTTTTTGGAGATCGTTCAAGAGCTGGCCCACGAGAGATAGCACGGAGCTGTTGTCGTTGAAGCTGATGTTGCACAGCGGCGCGCTCAGAGCAGCCCGCGACCTGCGGCGTAGCAAAGAACTGTGCTCTGACGGGCATAGATACGTACATAGTTTACTACGCTTTATTAACGACCGCATGTTGCTATATGAAATATACCAGTGTAAATGTAAGACCGCAGTACAAGACAAATAGCCGATCCTAAATATTTGTCATGTTGTTTGTAAACGAGACCGGAAACCTGTGTCGAGGCGGAGAATCCAAACATCCTCCGAATGCGTGTTAGGATACTAGCAAGTCGTAAGAGGCGACTAAACTCGGCGCTGGCCGTCGACGGGCAGCAACGTACGCGATGCGAGAAGCTGTGCTCATGCGACTCTCAGCCCGCATGCCGAATTGTGGTCGAAAGCCCCTCAGTACAGGCTTATGTGCGACAAAATAGTCAACACGAGACCTATGCGTTACAATATGCGAAATGTAGAGTACCATCTGTGCGACGTGTCTTTGACGGCGCGCACCGCGTGTAGCGCGCACTCGCCGGGCGGCGCGGCGGGCGGCGGCGCGGGGGACGCGGGGGACTCGGGCGGCGACGCGGGCACGCACTTCCGCCACGCCGTATTTAATGCCTAAAATAATATAATATTATTAAAATTTAATTTAACAATTCTATATAAATGTAAAATGTATAAATGCCCATTAAGATTTCCAAATTTCGTTACAAAATTATCGACGTACATAGAAACATATGTTTTATATTACTATGCCATTGTTTAGTATCAATTCGTTTAGATCGAGGAACATTTCATCGCATCATATTACCTGTTCAGGTATGAACCTAGCGATGTCTGCGTCGTCAGACTCGGCGCGCACCGCCTCGCCCTCGTCCAGCCACCGGGCATATTCACGAATCAATCTGCAAAATTTCATGCACATTTCGGAAACACTTCTACTTTTCAAAAATAGTCGATATCGAAACAGTATCTTATTTAATACCATATTTCATTTTAGAGTTAATATGACTCTAGATTAACCTGCAATTTCATTTTTAATCGGTAGGCCGTGACCTGTCTAGACTCAGCCATATGCCCCGGCCGCTTATAGGCAGCGGCGTAGGCCGTGCGAGAGGCTGTGTTTTGCGATTCCCAATCTGCATGCCGAACGTTAGGTTTATGGGCATAACCACTGAAAGGGGGCCTATGTCCAGCAGTAGACAGCCATAGGCTGATGATGACGCCTACTTTGCGAATGACATAGAATACTTTCATACAAGGATAGATAACAAAATAACATAAAATCTTACTTCTCAGCTCCCGAATGATAACACATCATGAAGAAAATATCTTGTGAGATGGATTCCGTCTGTTTCTCCTCTTTAACATCACTTGCGGCCGATGTTGCATCGCTCTCTTCTTCTTCGTCGGAAGCTCCATCAGCGACCCTCTCGCCGGTCAAGCCCTCGAGGGTCAGGGTCGGGAATATACCACTATCATCGACCTTCGTTCTGGCCATTTTGATCCTCACTGGCGGTACAACCGGCGCACTGATAGTATTCGGCGTCGCCTTCTGTATCTCAATTTGTTTCTGATGATAAGCTATCGTGTCTTGTAGCCGCTTCTTCAGCTGGGATAGAACCCTGGACTTGATCAGTCCGCTGAAGAATAAGGGACCAACCGCTGAAGAAGTTTCTTGCCTGTAAGAAAGAGAAAAAATATTCGCAATATCTCTAAACAACTGGAGGGCAGTTTAAACATAGCCGAAGGTTCTTCTGGATATCTTTCGGACAATTCATTAAACAATTCCTTTTATTAAATAATATACATATATTTATTTCAATAAAAGACTCGTCAAGCCTTTAACTTCGGTAACTACAGTTACGTAACAACCATAAAGTTACATATCCCACTGACGAATTAATTACAATTTTTTCACTGTGCTTGTTCACAATCGAGCACCTAACTCCATACATTTTGAGCCTTCAGTAAATGCCATAATACGTTATAATACTCACGGATCGAAAGTTGGCCTCTGCAGGTATATGTGAAAGAACAGTCTCCAAAGGGTCAGGTGCGCCGGGTGGGCGTATGGAGCCGCCAGCACTGCTGTGGCCGCGCGGTAGATCACCAGGTCCTCCGCGCACATGAGTGGATGAATATCCTGCAAATGATAACAGAATTGTAACAGCGCACCATTAAAAGATCGGATATCACTAATTTATTTGTTAAAACTATTATTGAAGAATATTTTAAAAGATAAGATTGACGCGATGAGAACTGGCGATAGACCAAGTGGCGCACCTTGAGCGCGTTGTCGACGTGTATGCGCTGCGCGGCGGCGCGCTGGGCCGCCAGCGCGCGCAGCAGGCGCTGTGCGCCGGGCGCGCGCAGCTGGCGGCCGTGCGCGCCGCGCAGCGCCGCCTCGCACAGCGCGGGCGCCACGTGCGCGTGCCGCACGCCGTCCGACACGTACTCCTTGCCGTTCTCCTCCTGCTAAACCACACCGTATCGACATCCCCGATTTACTCGAAGCTAATTCTATGTTTGGCTTCGTACTTTTCGAAGTTCATATTTTTCAACTTTATGGCAAACATATTTGTTTCAAAATTTCTGTTTTCTACAGAAACGCAATTATCTACTACACTTTTGTAGCATCGATTTGATTATAAGATATCATTACATAAATTATATTTATGCACTTTAAATTATAATTTACTTGATATTCTAAATAAACAATATACTAAAAAAGATGATAACAAAAAATTACATGTAGAGTCAAACCTGCAACAAGTCCGCCACGTGCGCGTCGAGCACGGCCCACTGCCGGCACGCGCACACGGCGGCGTCCACCACGGCGCGGCCGGCCGCGGGCAGCGCCGGCTGCCACAGCGCGTGCAGCCACACCGACAGCAGCCGCGGCGCGGCCTCGGGCCTACCGCAGCAATTGCAAACATGCATATACAGTAACAGTAGCCTATTGAATAATGACGGCTATGGCGCGTGAGAATGGACAACCCGCACTCAGTCAGACCACGGCCAGATCCTCAAACTCATAGAGGATTCCCGTCGCCGGCAGAGGGGCGGCAGGGCGCAGTGTAAAAGAATGCCTCACGTGGAGTCGCCGAGCTGTGCGAGCAGCAGGCGCTGCAGGCGCGCGGCGCCGCCGGGCTCGCCGCGCCGCAGCGCGCGCTGCACCAGCGACGGGCCGGTGTTCAAGATTATCGCGAACGTTTCCGTGAATCTGGACACATAGTAAACATCAAGCTCTCCTCGCCGTCTACCGCTTTAGACGAGTCGCTCACCGAGTCGTGGAAGATTTACATGTTATACGCCCTTTCGAATTTATAATGCCAGACGTCTGGTGATGCACGCCTGTAATACCACAAGAGGTAAACAGAGGAGCGTAGTACACTCCCACGTTTCACCAGTTACGTTTAGGTCTCCCTCTGGTCTACTACTAGGAAATCCGACTTAAAAAATCTAATAGTGACTGGACAGGGAATAGAACCCAGGACTTCTCAATCAGCTGTCACACTAGCAACTAACACGAGTTACAAAGCTGTCATTGATTCAATCGTGTTTAAAAAATATATCACATTTTAATAAGACTATTCAGATCGTTTTGCGGCCAAAAGCTGGTAGTGCGCATTCACCGTGCCAAATAAACGGCGCTAGACCGACAGCATCATGACCTATTGCAAGCAAGGTTTATTAACGAATTGAACGTCGGGCACGGCTTACTTGGGCGTGAGGGACACGGACTCCGGGGACTCCACCATGAGCCGCGTGACGTAGTCCGCACAGTGCAGCGCGTCGAGCGGGCGCGCCGCCGCCAGCCGGCACAGCGCGTCGGCGCCGGGGCCGCACGCCTGCCACCGACAGAACGTTTTACTTACTGTAATTGTTCATATATTTAGAAACGACAAAAATCTTTTTACAGAGAGGAGACGATATTTATTATGTATTCATTTGTAACTGGATTTTAAGAAACGAGACGTTCAGCAACGTTAACCCTTTTTTGCCTGTCTGCAGGACAAATTTTGTACGATTACACAGTATGTATGACATACATATAAGTTATTATAAGTGCGTCGTATGCGAACTAATACCATCAATTTAGAGCGGTGGAGGAGAATAAATTACGTTCTGTTTATACAAAGAGCATCCTGACCAGCGGTATACAATGTCCCCAGGCGCCGGCCAGAAGGGCATAGGCTGCGGAGAACAGGTTGCGCGGCGCGTCGGGCGGCGCGTCGGGCGGAGCGTCGGGCGGCGCGGCTAGCGGCGCGGGGAGCGGCGCAGGCGGCGTGCGCCACAGCGTGCCGTGCGCGCGCAGCCGCCGCAGCGCCGCCCAGCACCACTCAGGCTCCGGCGCGCTCTGCGCCACCAGGTCGCACAGCCACGACCCGATGCTCAGCTGCGTCTCCAGCGAGAGCCCCCTGCGCTCGTCCAGAACGATTATTTTAAGCTGACAAGCGCCTGTCCGTTGAAATAATGGTAATGCAGTTAAATATTCTCGAAAGATATCCATTGATATAGGGGAGTACACATTTACTGGGGACAGAGCAATAAGAATTGTAAACAGTTGGAAAAATAGTTTAGATGTCTAGTGATACGCAAACCACGTTTCTAATTGATTCACACACCATGTTTCGGAACAGATTAGGATATATATTTTTTTTACGTTATTACATTGTTCATTTAGAGTGTAGTACACTTTCACGTTTCAACAGTTACGTGTACGTGTACGGAATAGATACGGAATACAACGGATACGGCACTAGTCCAAAAACTGAGCTACTAGTGAAAAATTAAAAAACCCTAAAGTATTAGTAATTTAGAAAAACCCTATAGTGCCCGACCTAGATTACGAAGAGATAATAAGAGGTAAACAAATAAAATGTATGTTTATTTATTATAGTTTTATTAAATCGTAACATAAAATGTAATAAAAAAAATTGATTAAATTTCTTCTTATAGCCAACCTACACTTATCTAACATTGCAGAAGCTAAATCCCTCTGAGTGTGAAGGGACAACCGCAGACCGCGGCGACGCCGAACGCGACGGACACTCACTGGTGCGGCGTGTAGTCGAGCTCCGGCAACAGCTGCTGCGCCAGCGCCGGGCAGCGCCGCGCCCAGTCCGCCAGCAGCGAGCGCGCCTCCGCCGCGCGCGGCCGCCACAGGCCCGGACACAGGTGCTTTATGAATGAAGGGTCCACGGGATCAGCTGAAGAAGTAACTATTGTCCATTAATAATAATAATCAGGTACTTTTCGCTATCCATAGACTCGTGAATATTTTATTCGTGCATTAGTTGATAGAATAGTTATATTTATAGAGATGTTATTTTATAGAGAAGCATTTAAGAAATACATATTAAAGTTATAACGTTTTAATTGTATTAAATAAAAAAATGGGTCACTAAGTACATTGCAATGGCTTTCGCAGTCACACAGGCGACAAAGCTATTAATCATTAGATTTGTTCGCTACAATTTAAAATGGCGACAGAATTCTGTTTAAAACGCTCAAAAACTAGAAGGTCAGAGCAAAATAACCGCGTAGTGCGAATTATAAATTTCTTATAAATGCTTTTCTTAAAGGTATTTAAAACTATTCAAAGCCTTCGTGTAGTGTAGAGCGTAGGAGTCGATTAAGCTGACCGAGTTAGAAGTGACCACAACCTTGGTGAAAGTCGGCCAGCAGGGTGAAGGCGGCGGTGTGCAGCGAGCGGTGCGCGGCCAGCACGCGCGGCAGCTCGGAGCGCGCCGCCGCCGCGCACGCGCACGCCGCGCCGCGCCGCGCGCCGCACTGCAAGCGAACACCATTAAAGCGAACGCTACGGCCTTAATATTACGACAGGTCCCGACATCTTATACACTAGAGTCGTTTGATCAAGTATTTTAATATGAAACAAGTTGTAATATAGGCCTAAACGAAAATGTACAATTCAGCCATAATACCTACTTGCCGAGTTAACGAAGACACAATATAATAAACGTCGACTGTAAATCATAACTAAAAATCTTTTACTTTTAAATAAACAGTGCTAATTTAACTTGTAAGACTAGTTTACAAATTGACTAATTATATCATCTTTTTCATCAGACTAATCTACATAAAAGACAATTTGTTTTAATTTCTTAAGTGAATATATTCAAGATAATCAACCGTTCTCAACCGACCTCAAACAGAAAGTGCAGCACGGAGCGCGCCAGACGGTGGTGCGCGGCGCGCTCGGCCGCCGCCCGCGCCGCGGCGCGCACGCGCGGCTCGCACGCCAGCGCCGGCAGCGCCGCGCCCAGCGCGCGCACTTCGCGGGGCGTCTTGTCTGTCGATTGTGCGGCGCCGTCAATAATAGCATAAACACATTCGTACATCAAAAATGTGGTTTATTTTCTACTATATTGGTACAAAATTATAAAAAGGATATCGCTTTTTAGCACTGTAATGAATAAACGACTATCATGGGACTATATATTTTGACCACAGCCACTAGAAAACTTTCACTTACATAATAAGGAAACTAAGATTTAGGAATAAGAATTATTTCAGCACTACAATGATTGCTGAAACACAAATTGATTATGACCCGAGTATCGTGTGAGGCATTTCCAGTATAACCCATCGGTACCCTATATGCTCATTTACTTCATTATGTAAAAACCCTCTAAGTTTAGATGCACATTAGATGACATAAAGATTAAAAATATAAACAATATTTTGTTCAAACTGCACTGGTCCTATATAAATTCCAAGTATGTTATATAGTCCATGTTTGTCTGTCCAAGTGCTATAACAAATACTCTTCAGTTGAATTTAAGATTCAACACAGATATTTATAGACAATATCCACTTATCACTTCAACATAAAAATATTTAATATAAACCTGAGTAAAAGGCATGGTAGATTTAATACAAGGAAGTATACCATGCAAACCCGCAATGAGAGTATTGCAGTAATCTTCAGCGGCGTCGTCGGTGAGCAGGCTGGTGGGCAGCCTGTCCAACTCCTCGCCCACGAGCGACAAACCGGCCGTGAAGCACGCCTCCAGTTCCGCTTCGATCTTCGGCTCCAAGCCTTTTAAATACAACGGCCTACAAACACAAATGCAAAACGTTTTAACATCATAAATATTTTCATAGTTAACTGGCCACAAGAAACTATCAGGTGGTGGGGATAATAAAAGTGAAATAGATACCTAGAATGCAGATGCAAGGCCGCCAAGGCGTGCAGCAGGCCGACGGCGAGCGCGCACAGGCGCGCGTGCAGGCGCGAGTAGGCGGCGTGCGCGGCGCGCGCCCGCCGCAGCACGTCGAGCAGCGCGCGCGCGCCGCAGCACGCCTTCAGCACGCCGTAGCCGCCGCTGGCGTCCCCGCACTCCACGCCGGTGCCGGCTTGCATGTTCTGCTCGGATCACATCAATCTACATTCATATACGTTCCGACCACAATTGAGGGTAACACTTGCCACGAAGCACGGTTAATTCTATTACTACACACTAACTACATAGTACAATTCTAATAAGCTTATTTATTGAGTTTTAATAGTGTATCACAGCAGCGATACTCACGGATCGGCCAAAAAGCGTCACACGTTCGATCAACGATTGCAACGGCATAGCATTGAGCAGCGCCAAGAGGTCTCGCTCGCGTAACCGTCCCTCCAGCACCGAGCCCGCCCCGCCACGGATGTCCACCTCCTCCCAAGCCTCCAGCTCTACAAGTAACGATTGTGTTTTGAATAGCAAATGAGCAAGCAATTTTTTCAGCAGCAAATGCATTTTTTTTATTGCTGATATTGTTTTGCTACAAAGAAGCTCCAGATAAGCTTTTAATTCAAAGACTAGAGGGAGTAATTACAATGAAAGAACATATGATGGATGTATTACAAAATATTCGTGCGCAATATATCTAATATTCTAAAATACTATTCGGATACCGATGATGTCATGTACTCTACGCGTAAACAATTCACACGCATACATTATGTCATTAACTACATGCATTGCACACAAAATCAAAAGAGAAAAACAACAAATATATATACAAAATCTAGTGGGTCACCTTTAGAAACACAAGATGTTTATATATGTCTATGACACTCACCTTCAGTGCACTCCACGGCGGACTCCAAGGGTGGCCTGGTCAGCAGCAAGTCCAGCACGGCGACGGCCCGCGCCGCCGACGCCGAGTCCGTGACGCTCACGTGCAAGCAGCGCGCCGCCCACTTCACCGAACGCGTTTGTCTGGCATATACGGCGTAACGCTTTTTAAAGCATTCTCATATGTACACTGAGATCCTGCGCTTCTAGATATTACATAAAGTTGTATGCGGTTTGTGACTTTAACTGCCTGTTGGGAAGATTTGCAGAGTCAAAACCACTCCAGACAATATTTCTGTACTGAGCAAGAGTGTCTTCTCATTAGCTTCGTACCTTCTTATAACAGCATAAGATCTAGCTAATATTTGCACTTGTGTCGGTGCACTTGCTTCTTAATATCTTTGAACAGAAAGTCCAAGCCCTATCAGTATGTAGATAATACTATAATAGTTTTGTAATTGAACGAGTTTTTATATTTATTTTTATTTTATTTTAAGCAATATATTATATTTCAATTCTTTATTGAGCTAGTATCTCCAACAACAAAAGGAAAACATTATACTTAAACAAACAAAAATTAGAAGCATGCAAAGTAGGCCTTTACACTCTAGTACTAACTTATTCAAGACAACCTACATAATGTATCCATCACAGAAAAACAATTCAATTGGATACAAAAACTAGCCAATTTAATATTTACAATGAACAAGATATTTATAACTATGACAAGCGGAGGACCACATTAGCTAACTGTGACAATGTATCTTGTTAACCAACCTGAAGAGATGATGGAGGACGAACAGCAACTGCCTCAGATCGCGATCATCAATCAAAGCGCTGCACAGGGCGGCGGCCCAGCGCTGCAGCGCCTGCGCGTACACTTCGGTAACGGAGTCGGTCATGCGCAACGTTTGTAGTATAACTGTTAACGTTTCGCGGATTTCCTTCTTCGTGCTCTGACTTGTGTCCAGTATGAAATCTTCTATCTGTGTGTATATTAAAAAAAAATTATCCACCATTTTGTCATGGAAACCATCGTGGATTTATAATGATATTAATTAACGCATTTCAGATCAATTGGTCAACAGGAAGAAAATTAAATTTTAAATAATAATACCGAATCACACAAACAAGGCACGTTAAATTTAAGAATCAAAAAGTAATTAAAAGATTATATAGATCTCACAATTGATATGCATAGTTCTATATGAGTATCCCCTAGATTAATCAAAGTACATAGTGTTTTTTAATTAGCTTTTTGCAATTAACTTTAATTTTTATAACTTAACATTGTTTTAGAACAATTTCGGAGATTCACAATAATACAAATTATATTACATTACAAATGAAAAAAATAATACATAAAGTACCAGTAGGTACATACATTTCATTTGACTCAAACCAATCAATTTAATATTATCATTTCTAACCTGACAAAACGCCAATAAGGCTGAATGCTGATGATGGCAATACGTTTCTTGGATTTCTAGTGTTAACGCTTCCAGCCGCATGCGTGCTGCTGGCAACTTCTCCTTAAGAAACTCAGCTTGGTCAAATATCACCTTAAAATCCACATTGTTGCCACATTTACATTTTTCAGAAATATTCATAGTACGTTTCTCAACCAACCATAACTGAGATCTAGCTTTTTCATCCTTAATAATATTGCAACTTATTTCAGCTTTTGCTCGTTCCGCTGCTTTTAAAGACAGTCTGCAAAGGACGAAAAATGTATAATAATTAGAAAAATAACACTAACTTTATGTTATTATTACATCATATTGTTTTAATGGAATAATGAGAATATTATAACAAAAACTTAAAATATTCATAATAATTTAAATTCAAGATTTACCTGAAGGTTAAAAGTAATTCAACTAGGGAATGATCTGAACCTGCGCCAGGATTGCCGTCAACAAATACCTCCTCCCTTTCACTCATAGCTCTAACTTCTGCTATCTGCTTACCACCGTACACCCTTATTGCTTCTTCTAAAGGCATACATTTTATTTTAATTTTTATGTTCTCTACATTTGCTTGATCCAGTTCCATTTTTGATACAGGCGATATGGTCTGCACTTCTTTAAATTCTGGTGCTGATGGAAAAATTTCAAAATTTTCATAATCATCCATCATTGGTGTGTCCTCCTCTGTGATATTGTCTTTGGTATGTTCTTTTTCGTGACTAGACATTTTCTCAGATTGTACAGCAGAATGGCCTATATTTGATGCCTCCATTACATTGTCAATGGAAGCATTAAGATTGTTCGAACTTGTATGAGGTTCATTATCTTCTTTATTGGATACCAATTTTTTGCTATGGTTGTCATATTCATATTCATAAGAATATTCTGGATATTCATCAGTTATAAAATCGCTTTCTACACTCATACTTATTATCTTCCTAACTTTTCTCACTTCACTTGTGGGTAATTCTATTGGCACCTGCATATTTGGTTGAACAAGATCTCTAATGTTGATTTGTTCCTCTCTTGTTCCTTCAGGCTCAATAATTGCGATATCTTTTGAAGTTGATGGTTTATTTTCAACTGCTAAATTATTCGAACATGAAGGTAAACTCATATCTCTCTCTGAATCACAGTTTTCTGTTGAATTTGTACTCTAGAAAAAATAAATTAAGATTAAAGATTATTCATATACCAACTTTCATATTTTTTTTTCATCATTATCAATTCTGTTTTCCATCTGTTTGCTATGCTAAATTTAAAAAAAGTGTTTTTATACATTCAGTATTATTACTGCTCCACGACTGGACATAGATAGGCCTTTCCTAAGAGGTAAACTATCACTACCTTTATTAGTATTTTTTAAATGGTCCAGAAAAAAATATGGGTTCATGTGATTTTAGATAATTCTTCAATTTGATAGAAAAAATTAAATCCAGAATAATCATGTAATAACAATATACCCAATTTGACCTTAAATTTTGTTGATTATTGTTTTAAAGCATTTTAACATCTATACTTACTTGCAGCATTTCTTTACTAGATTCATTAACAGATTCTTCACTAACTGGTGTGTCCTCAACTGTTGCAATGTCAGAAACTGGAGATTCAACCTTTGAAGGACCTTTCTTTTTAGATTTGTTTTTCTAAAAAATATTGAAACACAATAAGAGTAATTAATATCTACAGTATAATATTCAATAAATTCGACATCACTGTGCACAAAAAGATACAGTGAACCAATAAGGGTTCCTAGTGACAGATATACAGAATAGTATGAAAGAATACATAACTGTCTCGTGTGAGTATATTGTTGCATCCCTGACAGTTTGATAAATATTTGTTTGTGAATTTTTTAAATCACTTTATAATTCAGCCAGATCTCCATACATACTTACACTCTCATATTTCACCAATTAAATGTATGTCCCATTGTGGAATGGTAGGTGAGCCTATTGCCATACACCATGTACTAATCCAGACTCAGAGCCACCACCAGTAAATATAATTATATCTGACGGCCTGATCTGGGATTTGAAACCAGCACTGAAATTATCCATCAACAATTGTCCTTGCAAATACTTGACCAATGGAGCAGTCATGTTGTGCAATTTCTTTATGCCATTACACAGTATGCGATTATCATTATTTTATTAAATATTATCTACAATCTACTTGCATTATGTAAGTAGCTCAAGAATAGCTACAAGAGATGGAAACTAGTATGCATGGAGCTTTTAATGAGAAAGGTATGGAAATAAATGTGTGCAAGAAGATAATCAAGGTTGTAAGGTATAAGGTTGACAGCCTTATTGGTCATGTTGATTGCAAGTGTGACTGTTGATTGGGAGGTCCTGGGTTCAATTCACAGTTTAAACACTACAAAATTTTCTAACTTAGATTTTCTAGAAATGGTTCGGAATCTGGATATGTGACCAATGCATGGTGATAGGCTCACCACCTATTCCATAATGGGATCTAAAGGTAACTGGTGAAACGGGAGTGTTCTGCATTCCTCTGCTTACCTCTTCAGGGATTACAGGTGTGAAATTACATTATTACATAGTATGACAAGTATAAGGATGTCAATGAGAGGTTACTAACAGTTTGTTTAAAGTGAGTGAACTTTAAAATCCTCTGTGTACCCACAATATATCAAAAAAGTACATCTGGTAATGCATAGAGGAGTGCTGGTTCCAGCATTAAAGCATAGTAGTAAATGTTGGGTTTGGCAGACTTAATGCAAGTAAAATTTATACAGTATGAATCAAAGTATCGAGAGTATGTTAGATGTGAGAAAAGAGCTGTTCGTGCTATTTACAATATGGGACCAAGAGAGTCACTTAGGGATAAGTTTAAAGACATAAAAATTATGACGCTACATAACCAGTACATATATGAGAACCGAATTTATTTCCATAAGAACATTAATAAAATTAAAAAGCGTAGTGACATACATAACTTAAGTACTAGGAATAAAGAAAAGCTTATATTGCCGACTACTAGGCTCCATAAAATTGGTAATTCATTTTCGGGTAATTGTATACGATTTTACAATAAGCTTCCCTTTAATATCTCAAATTTATCTTTTAATAAATTTAAAACTATTGTTAAACATATTTTAATTAAGAAATCCTATTATAGTG
>DWEI01002968.1:0-13463 GCA_018245875.1 Mysoria ambigua | reverse complement strand
TGTTTCACCGGTTACGTTTACGTCCCACTATGGAATAGGTGGTGATCCTATTGCCATGCATCGGGCACATATCCACACTCAGAACCACTACTAGAAAATCTAGATTTAAAAAATTGTAGTGTTCTACCCGGGAATCGAATCCGGGACCTCGCGATCGGCAGTCGCACTTGCAACCAACACGACCAACGAGGTAGTCAAATACATCATTATTATTACGTATTTATTATTTTTATTAAACCAAATAGCTTGTATAAAAGCAATCAAGCAAGTATTTTTTTCAAGGAAAACAGCGTTACATGTCACTGAAATCCAAGGGGTACCTAATCCTATGTAAATTACACCCACTCGTACCACTAAACTTGTAACTTCGCTGCAGGCCGTAGTTAGTATTCAGCGCTCTCATTCATTGTGCCCGCTTTGTTCCGGCTTGGACGGTGGCCAGTTCATTACACAATGTCTGCAAACACCCTCCAGTTAACGCAGTGACCGTTATCTAATCTGTTAAACGGAGTCATTGATAAGTTTTGCCCTGCCTGCACTTGTCTATACCGATATTCACTAATGTGGCCTTTTCGAAGAAAAACCATTTGCTGTTACAAATGTTCTAACTGTGCGGCATTAATGTATACTTAAATATATTCTTCAAGTACATAGAAGCGAAGATTTCATAGAAGACACGATGAAGAGGGTAGGCAGTCTTTCGATACCTGTTTTAATATAAACTTACTGGGAGAGATCCCACTATACGAGTATGTAACATTGTAAATTGTTGGATTAATAAATATAATTTCTATCTTTGTAATTCTAATTCTGAACTTTTGAATTGAACTGTATAAACCTCAATGATTTTTAAATGTCGAGCTTAGCTTTTAGTGTTGAAAGAAAATTTTAAATTACTCAGTAATATTTTGTGCTCAGACACTTGGGCGAAAAATAACACATTGAAGAGGGTGCATTAAACATTTATAAAAACAATAGAACTCACGGAGAAGCAAACGTAAGTAGAATACATAAAAAAATCCGATGGACATGATGTATTTTGGATCAAAAATCTTAGAAAAAATATGGTAATAATTTTCCATTATCTATTTATTTGTTTAAACAGGTAAGTATTTTCAGGTTGTGTACCATGTATTGTTGGCAGTCAGTACGAAATTATTTATAGCCTAATTGCTCCTAAAACTTTGTCCCACTTCCTCCTTATAATGACATTCGATATTTTGGAGACCAAGCAATATTCTTGAATATAAAGAGACCACAACAGTGGTATGCAGTGTAGTGCAACAAAGTGAAACCTTTTGAGTTTCGTGTGAACCAAGGGTAGTGAGTTCGTATCCCATCCTGTACAAATGCATTTTGCGATATCTCTCTACTTTGGGATTAGATGATCGTATGCACATAAAGCAGTATATAAATATTAACAGAAATATCTATTAATGAAAACTCCTCGTTAACATAATGACGAGACACTATTTTAATCGTAATCGATTGAAGAACATCAAAGAACAAAAAAACATCTGTTACAGTGCGAGTTTGTTCATAATGCAGGTTGAACAGCAAATGAAGCAATGTGGAAACATAACGATTGTTCAGCACGACTACAGAGCGCTTGGGAGGTTACGTTTTGTGGAATACAACTCGCAGCCGGTGCACAGCGCACCGGATGCCAGTTGAATTTATAATGAAATACTAAATAGTTGGAATATTGAACTCTGTCGTGACGATACCAGCATAAGATGTGTACCTTCCCCCCCTCCTCCTCTCCTCCCCTTTGTCTAGAGCTTGCTGCGTATCCATTCGGATACTTTGATATAAATTAACTGTTGAGTAGTTGATGTAATAAAAATTTTATGCTGTAATAAATGTTTGACTGTCTCATTGGTTTGGTAGGTGCAAGCGTGACTTCTGACCAAGAAGTTGCTGGGTTTGATTCTTGAATCTGACAAGAGAGTCGACATGAAATTCCCAGTAGCTAGTAGTATCCAGTCTAGATTTGTGCACCTAGAAGGAGGCTCGCCCTTTATTCCTGGAGGAGGAAGTACGGTACTCCCTTCGGTTGAACACAGGCATAATATTATAAAAGTAAGACTTTTTATGTCTTATATTTGGTTGCAAAAACTGAATATGAAGAAAATTTATGGAGCCAGTAGTTTTTACATGTACATGAAATCATTTCATTTGGAATTTTTAGTGACTTTGCTAGTGTATTTTTAGTAACGACATAATTCATTTTTACACAACCCACAGCGTGTAAAAAAAGATCTTAAATGTGTTCAGTTAGTACGATACAAGCGTTCGTGCAGAGAAATAACAAGATAATTTTCATAAAATAAATGCTGGCTAAGAGACAGAAAAAATTATGTGCTTTAATAACATTCCAAGAATCGCCCTCCACTGTTGTTCAAAATTCGCAAATTGAAATTTTTATTACTCGCTGTAATTTTGTACTTTCATTTTGGATACTCCAGTTATCCCATATTATAATTTACGTTTCGATTTCGCAATATCCATTCAAGTTCATGTAAACAGTTTTATATCCGATATTACTCAGGAAGAAAATAACTTCATTAATTATTTAAACTATTTAATTAATATTAGTAAATTATTGGTATCAACCACCAACTTCAATTGGGTTCAACCACCAACCACAACGATTGGTCTCCGCGGGAGCACTAGACCAAAACCCTCCAGCAAAAAGAAGTGAAACATTCAACATCGCAACAATCAACACAAGAACTTTAAGAACTCAAGAAAGTTTACTCGAATTGAACAAGGCGTTACAAAATATAAAATACGATATCCTAGGCATATGCGAAATGAGAAGATAAGGAGAGAAAATAACAGAACATAATGACTACATATTATATCAGAAAGGTGTAATAGCAGGAAAAAGAGGAGTGGGGTTCTTAATTTAAAAAAAAACACTAAAAAACTATATACAAGAACTGATAGGAATTTCTGATAGAATAGCAATACTCAACATCAACGTGCCAAGATACAAAAAACCATGGACGAGTAGAAAGGGAAAGTGAACAGTTTTACTGCACAATTTCTGTTATTATAAAAAATACCATAATAATTATCTCTTAGTCATGGGTGACTTTAATGCACAGGTTGGGAGCAAAGAACCAGGCGAAGAACTGATAATGTGCAAACATGAATATGTAAAGAGGAGTGCCAATGGACATCGAATAATCGAACTTCTTCTGCAAAATAACTTAACACTACTCAATTCAGTCCTCAAAAAAAAACCCGAAAACCAAGTGGACTTGGCTATCATCGGATGGCAAATATAAAAATGAAATCGATAGTAAACGTCACAATACAATACTGACTATACTTGGTCAGATCGCTATCGTGGCGTTGTTTAGGCATACATCTACTCGTATATACTAGTACAAGCGTATTGCGGTAAAACCGATTTCGTATATCCGTGGAAGGAATTAAAATACTTCGGCTCCTGTGGCCACAGCGAATATGTATGAAAACAACACGGGTATTACTCAGTAGCTTTTGAGGTCCAATTTTGCGGAAATGACATAGACGCACATGTAACAGCAAATGTAATTAATATGTGTAACCAAGTTTTACTTTCGAGTAATCCGCCTCGCTCAGAGTGCGACGTCTCTCGTCCGCGGTCTGCAGTTCGTTCACGTCGGATGCATTTAGTATTCCGCACCGAGCCCCTCGCGTGTTCCTTAGAGCTTTCGAATACTTTTATTTCCCGCGGTGACATGTGAAACGGATGAAAATTTAATTTTATATCTACAATTGAAACATGATTTATTTTCTAAGGTATCGATTGAAAGCCAATGTGTTAGAACTGAATAAAATTCTAAAAACCGATTTATATTATTATATCGTTGCGTTAAATACTTTAAGAGGCAAACAGAGAATTCTGATACAAGTTTACAGCATAATCTGCTACTATGCCCCATTATCAATTACTGAGAGTAAAGCTTATTAGTAACCAACTAGGCTACAAACAATTATCAAAATTGACAACATGTCTGAATGATTGACAAAATGTTCTCTAGGGTGTGTGGAGTCTGCCTACCAGCACTTGGTCAGCGTGGCAGATTATGGCCTTAACCCTCTCTTTCCGAGAGACCCATGTTCTCACAGAGGAACTATAAAAGAGTCGATAAAAGAATAATAAAAACGTTTATTAACACTACCACGGGTCATTCACTAGAGGGTTCACAGCGCCAGACTTTGTTTAACTAGCTCACTGTTGAACTAACCACCTCGCCAGGGCTCTACATATACTGTGTATTTGATTAAACAGTCTGGTGAAGTTTTGAATGGAAAATGTGGTGGGAATCGCGAGTACTAACTATACTCCGAAAAGTCTATTACTGAAACGTATTTTATTTATATGCAAACTCTATATATAGGTAAATTATTATTAAGCGTATCCTGTAGAAGCTTATAAGAAGCTTTTACAAATGAAAAATTTACTAAGTCAATAATATTAGTATCATTTACAATTAATATTTTATAAATACGAGTAGAATTAAGTAAGCTGGGAAATAAAGCTTTTAACAAAATACGCATAAAGTATTTTAAAATATTTCTCATTCTTCGTTTCACCTTTCTGATACTTACACATGTATTCGGTCTGTTCGACGGAGGTACAAAACCACTTTTAGGCAAATAAGGACCCGAAAGGCAGGGCGATTGCTTAAATCGAGCGCAGTCAAAGGAGCGAGATGGGGTTAAGGGAAGGGTCTCAGGGAATAATATCAGTGTAAGTGGTACTTTGTCCCGGACGATCGTAGCCTCGAACGGCGCCAGCGGCCGCAAGCTTACAAGGACATTTTGTTGGCGACAGTTTTATATAAACGAGCGGCCTACAAGTCAACATTTGGATAAAGAGCATTCTTGCCGAAGTGGCTGTATAGTTTGGGGAATGTTGTGTAAAATCATATCTTTTATCCAAACCTTACACGTTATTTGTACGTATTAAATGTATGGTATCCAACGGCGTTAATGGCTTTTGTATATTTTCGCCTCATATCTACAGAACATCCTCGTTCTTCTTGAACGTTACTTCTACTTGGCAAACTCGGAAAGGACTCTAGGAAGTGAGAATTGATATTGTTTAATTGATAAAGTGCTAAACAACAGGACGTAAAGGTAACTTGTAAAAAATAGAAGTGTACTATACTCCTCTGCTTACTACTTTGTAGATAATAAGTGTGAAGTTACGATTTTTTTTTGTGCTCAAAATATTTAATGACTATATATTATTTAATGACTATGGTGCCAGATATAAACGGCTACCTTTAGTAAGAATAAAAAAAACATTTGGTATCATGTGCACGGCGATGACACTTGCGAAACGGAGGCGTCAGACGTCACAATACCTTTACACCGCGATCCCGCAAAACCAATTTGATAGAATAAATAATTCCACAAGTTCCGACAACGAAATAAACTCGGCGAGATAGCGTTGGTTGGTTTGTGTAATTGCTTTGATTATAATAATTAATGCTTCGTAAGTCTTTGAGGTTGTTGGGTTTAACGGTCTTTAACCAACGCTTTCTATACAAATTGTTAGAAAAATGCTTAACAGAAGGTCATGTTTGTTAACATTTGCTTACTTTAATTATGACTCAATTACTTTGATGGAAAGTAAATTTTTAGTTTGGTTTTTTCGATCTGACATAAAATTGTTTTCTTAATCGTAACAATTACAACTTAAAATCTGACCAATTTTATAAAGATCATATGTTTTCTCTTCCATACCTCCTCGTGGCCACTATTTGGCCATATTCTGCTACAATACATCACGCCTGTATTTCTCCGAAAGGTTAGGCAAAGATGGACCCTTTCACAAAATCCTCTAGTTGTTTATACAGCAGTGATAGCCTAATGGCTTGAAGTTCGACCTCTTGTTACGGGAGACCGGGTTCTAATCTTAGCGCGCACCTCTTAAAAATGTACGTTCTAAGTTTAAATATCACTAGCTATGACCGTGAAGGAAAGCATTGTGAGGAAACTGAACACCTTAGAATTATCAAAAAAAAGTTCTCTAAAGTGTATGAAGTCAGCCGACCCACACTTGGGCAGCGTGACAGACTATGGCCTTAACCCTCTCATTCTGAGATGAGACCCATGTTCCAGCAATAGAACGATAGTTGGGTCGATATCGTTTTACAATATCGTTTTAACTTACAGTATTACAATATACCAGTTATGTTATATTTGACGAGGGTCGATGCAAATGATTATTAATAAATCTGAAGCGAAAACACATTTATTTTAATTTTCGTTGAAGTAAATAAATTAACAGTATTATCGTTTGTTACGCTATTTAATTATAATGTCCCGTTTGTAGTTACTCGTATTTATATGGAACTCAATATAGCGAAACGATTCCAAAATTCCACACGTAGCTCGTTCGTCCAAAATTAGACATTATAAAAGCCTATTCTATGGCTTACTACAACTAATAAAAACGACAATGGCACAATAGCGGATGAAATGAATTGACGATAATTGTATCTTCACGGGGCTCGTTTTTCGTGATTACGTTCGAGACCACTTCTCTGACTGTTTGCACAGTCGGTGCTGTCATTCCAGACCACCGAGGAACTGTAAGGTAGTTCGCATGTTAGCGCAGTTATTAACAAATACAATAGTGCACAGGAGCGAGTACATTTTGTTGAAAGCGCACACAAAAATGTGCAATCACAAAGGACCATCGACGGTTGCCGAATTTAGTTTTTAATATAAGGTGCAACAACTCCAATTATACCGAGCCCTGAGCGTCCATCTAGTGATGGATACATATACCCACGTACCAAAATAGTGTACAACAACCGTTGGTTCTCAGTTAGCGCTTAACAGAAAATATGGTTTTACAGATTTTCTCTGCTTTATGTTATGCGGTTGTTTCCTTATTTTTAATGTGTTTAATTTAAGTTGTTATATTATTTAGAAATTATTATGTTTACTTGGCTCCAGATTACAATAACAGTGTCTTTATTATTTTTAATACGATAGATGTATTTTGAAAAATTTGCTGTAACAATTCGGGAAATCTTTTGATTTTCGAGCTTCTTATTAACAATAATTAGCATAATTCATTTTAGAGGAGTAACGCTATTAAGACGTACAATTAAGACCTATTTGTAAGTAAAAAAATACGTTTGGTTTAATTCTAATACATACAACTTAATGAAAGTAGGTAAATATTTTTGGGCAAAGTTTATTAACAAAATATTCGATATTTGGTAAAGGTTTTGCCGCTCGTAAGTTTCGTGGTTCCGATTGACTATCCGAGCGTATGGAATAGCCTCATAGCTTGTTGGGTAATCTTGCTATCTAAATCGAATCTAGAACATATCCCTGGTCAGACGAAACTGACTGCTCGTGAGGGCAAGCGGCTCTGTTTTTCCCAATTTACATAAATCACAAGCAATAATTCAATATTAATATTCCTATAGTTGCGGGACTCTATAAACTCCAGTTCCGATGAGGTAAGTCTCCATAAATTACGTAGTTGAGTACACATATGAGAATATAATGTAAAAACATTGCTGGTAGAACAATTATAAGGTTTTCCCCGAAACTTACCGCTGCATCTATTTCTACGGTGAAACAATTGTTTCTGAGATAATTAGTGTTTTCGTCTGTAGGATTTAGTTGCCAGTCTCCGCGCAGAATAGAGGCAATAATCTCAGTCGCTGCAATTAGGAACGCGTCTGTGTTTAGCTTCGAATAGGGCATATACAAACTATTACTGGTTACACTCTCACTAATATATTTTTATTTATTTATCGACATTCAAGCTTGAGACCAGAGACGGGGTGATTGAGCCTTGCGAAGCCGCAATTTGAGCATAAATGGCAAATAAGTCTATACTGACATATACATATATACTATACTAACATATATAACACCAAACGGGCTAATGGTACTAATATATTAATGTTGAGTTTGGTTTCACTCTTTTGTTACTAGTAGCGGTCGATTGTGACCGCTGTCGTCTAGTTTACTATTTTCTCATTATAAATAAACAATTCATAGTTAAATGTATTGAATTTACTCTGTTAGTGCGTATATTACGTGATGTATAAATGTATATTTATATATTAGTGGAAATATGGCACGCTATCGCTCCGAAATGAAGGTTCGAAGTGCTCGAAGGTCGCGACCTTAGTACGTTTGTTACGTAATGAATTTCTCGATCGTAACGCTTAATAACATTAATCTTCATTTGGAGTCGACGACGTGCTCCTTAGTACCGGTCAGGGCTGCGGACGACAGTTTGATGATTTACGAAAATATGGAATGAAATATATAAGTTCGTTTCTTGGCTTTTTTTCTTGAGACGCTCCAAGTGGTCTTCATATTTACAGAAAAAACAAAAGTTATGAATAGCGCTTATTAACAAATTGTAAAGGGTTCCTTGATTAATTTTTACTTTGCCATGAAGTCGTAGAGTTAATTTTAAAAAAATACTATTTATCTAGCGAACTTAAGAAGCCAATATTTATGCACCCATATATTGTTCATTAGATGTGACATGCTTTCACGTATTTCATCAGCGAGGACATCGGCTCCGTGGCGCAACGGTAGCGCGTCTGACTCCAGATCAGAAGGTTGCGTGTTCGAATCACGTCGGGGTCAACGTCTTTCTCTGCATATAATCCTTTGATATATTTTTGTTAATAATGTACCTGCTTTTCAGTAGAAAAAATACCACAACATTTCCACTTTTTTCAACAGCAAAAGCAAGATACATAAAATTTTCAAACTATTATTAAGAATAATGACATTTTTAATCATAACAATACAGAAGATGAAGGAGCACGTAAGGTCTGTGTTGACTGATATTATCCTTCTGCCTACCCTGTAAGGGACCTAGCGTATTGGTGGAGTAATCGTCGCGCAACGCTCATATCCTTTATCTTAAACTTCTTCGCCATTATCGAAATTCACTGATGAACATTAACGAGCACCTACTGAACTTTGCACATTCGATACGGAATCTTCCATATAATGAATTACGCGCACAATAAAACATTTTATATCTTTTTCGTATATGCAAAGCGTTAGCGGGTCTATTAATTTCATCGGCACTTTTTTCTAATCAACTTTTTGTGCCGCCACCTCTGCTCTGTTTGTATAAAATGGGAAAGGATGTTTTGCATAAAAAAAGGAAAAATCATCCTCATCAATAGCCTGTTGCAGTTAACTGCAGGAAATAGGCTTTGTAAGAAAAAAGGGAGTTGTAAGAAGCGACCCATTCCAACAGGTAGATCGCAATTTATCGCGTCCTGCCTGGTCAGAACTAATTGCCTTGACCGCGTATGGTTCATAGTGCAAGTGGTGAGAGAAGCTGTGCTATGTAATCCCAAACCCACAGGCCCAGCGTGGGTATTACGGCCCCCTAGAGTGGCCTATGTGCAGCAGTCGACTGATGATGACGATGATGAATAATTAACGATCATACATTGTGAATTTTGCAATTTAAAGGCGTGCGATAATACCGGCACCATACCGTTATGAAATTTTGATGAACACCAATAAGTTCCCATTTGTGTGGTAATCGTTTCACTTCTTAATAATAGGTGGAATGTAAACGTTGCTGGTCAAACTCTATCTAACTCTTCGGCGATCTCGGGTGCGATGTTACGCTTCCTTATAAGCAGAAATGATCACAGGGTTTCGACTACAATTGATATCGTACCATCAATATGGTACCTTTTACCGTTTTGAAGCGGTTTCCAGTATACTGCATACAGACAAGAACATCAAAAAATACAGCTATTCAATGCGGAAGACAATAAAACTGTTTACGATTCAACTGCAAAGTTTCCATTTGCCAGCTCATACCGTAATTACACCTGAGTTATTTTTCATTTAGAACATGTCCGCCCCCGGGGAAATTTAAAGAGTTTGCGAAACACTGCCTCCGTTGTTGTGGAAGACGCAATTCGGGAACCAAGTTTTCGTTCTAATTTAGATTTATGTTTGTACATTGCCTCATTTGTTATCGTGTCTTATTCAGGTATTTAATATATGTGTCCGTTTATGGGCCTATGTGTTGTTTTTTTTATCTCAATACAACGGATTTGCTTCGCACTCGTGTTTTTACAAACAGTTTAATGATGTTGTAATCTTGTATTATTATATTGTTATACTAATATAATAATGAAATATATTAGTATAGCGCTAGTACATAAGTGATTTAGTTGCGGGTGTAGTGAATCTAGTGATAATGACTGTTGAATGAAGGAACTATGATTCCTTATTAAGTTGGTAGATATTAAACTTGAGAATTTTTATTCGAATTTAAAAATATGACTGTATTCTTTTGGAAATTAAAACCAATACTGTTTATCGCTGAATCGAGAAGTGCTTGCTACAAAAAAAATATAAAATCGTTTTCGTAAATCCAACCATAATAGGCTTATGACGAAGAGGTTTACAGTCAGCTTAGAAAGCCATTTTCCGAAATTCCCACAGCTTTGTTTGCCAGCAATTTGGCACTGTTACTGGGAATGGCGGAGCTGTGTGCATCGCGGCCGGCGAAATGGGTCGACTCCTTCTTTTAGCTCGGTTTCAGTGACTCGCAGCGAGCGGGATGATTTGCAGCTGGCGAAAAAGACCGATTGTCTTTTAAATTCCAGTAATTGTAAGTATAACAGCGTGAATAAATTCCGCTGCAGAAAGAATGAGATTTGTGAACGTAATTTATGGTACTGCTGACTAAAAAGACATTTCTGCTTGAATTTTTCTGAATACTCGCTCGTTTTTACAGAGTTTTAATGTAAAGAAGAAAATAATAATTGCATTGTACTAACAAGGAAACTGATCGTTAGTGGTGAAATTTTGTCAGCGATTTCGTGCTTCGGAAGCCAGGTGGCCACCGAATTTTAATCGTTCTAAATCGCTTGCCCGTGTTCAACCTCGGATGAACCGCCAAAACCTCAACGTGCATACTACGAAATTTTAATAGCGCAAATATGATGTTAAATAATGTAGGATCTGTAATTTCTGAAATAATTGATCGAGGGGTATTCCTACGTTTCACAATGTATACAAAGCTCACTGTACATACATCCAAATGCCGAGTCAGTACTAGAGAATCTAAATTAGTTAAATTCAATATTTCCCAACCCGGAATTTGAATACAGTACATCTCGATCGGTTGCCACGCTTATGACTAATATGATCAACGAGGTAGTCTGAGATTATTATAGAAAAAAAATTAAAAACCATAACATTACGTCTGAATTTATTACATTTTTACAAAATTTGTTTTTGAAAGGCATATTTTAGTTATCATTAAATAACATTATATGTGACTTAAAGTAAATAACTGTAAAAACAATGAAAATATAAATTATATCATGAGCTATAAAAAGTTATAAATGTTTAATGTGATTTATAAAGATACGGTATGCATTTCATTCATGTGTGATCTTTCTATACTTGTCTAGGTTGTAATGCATCACAACAACAAAAAAATTCGCGTTACCCACGATTTTGGTTCTTCTTGCTGAGGCACGAAATTACTTTAAAATATAAAGACCTTCTTTGTCTATCGCGTTACTGGCTATGCAATAAAACACAAAAAAAATATGTCGTCCCATTTTTCCGTCGAGACCTAAATGTTTCCAAACAGGGAGAAATGCTTTTAAATGTACCCTTCAGCAGTTTTACAGTAGCGACAAAATGTAATTCAAACTGAGACTTAATCCTTTTTGTTCGTGGACGAAAAGCGGTTTTCAACAAAACAATGTAAAATTTTAATGTGTATTAAATTTAAGAGTTACCTTGTTTTTGAACGTCACGTTTTTGGATTTTAACGTAGCATATTGGGAAATAAAACATCCTTAGTATCGGATCACGCGACAGGAGTGACGTCATTTTAATCAGGTCCGATGTTTATAACGTATATTTGACGTAGTCCAAGTCGGGGCGGATTAAGAATACATTTCTCGACCCCGTGTCGTCTTGACCCCAGTATATAGGGTGCCTTAATAGGCGGCTAGACCCGGCGCTGCCATCGCTATATAGGGCGGTCTACCTAAGCATAACTAAATGGTATGGGCAGCAGCTAAGGGTCCAGAGAAGGCCTACGTCTCGCAGTGCACTGCAATAGACTGATTATGATTATCTTTATTGTTATAAGCTGACCTTTTAATTAAAAAAAAGAGAACAAGTCAGAATTTCGATAAGGGTCTTTACAGAGGCCTTGGTTTTTGTCACGACCCAGGACGACTGATTTTCTTATGGAGTTCATCTAAATTTAGTACATAAGATTTTCAGATGAAAAACTGGAAATGATTTTAAGTTCTCTATTACAATTTAAAATAAAAGCCTTTGTGGGTCACTTAATTTATTATAATTAACTTGGGTTATCTACAAAGAGAGTGCTTCAAGAACTTGTGAATTGAGTTTTATCTAATACTTTCGTAAATCATCAAACTGTTATCTTCAGACGCTGGCTGGCTATCAGGAATCAGTTGACGGATTTGAAAAATTAATGAAGTAGTCCGAAAATACTTTTAAAGAATTTCCATTGAGGCATAAAGTCCATTTTATTACAATTTTGTGATTTAAAATGATTTTATGGCAATCTCGTGAATGTAAATCACTGCATTGTGTTTATTGAAAAATGTCAAGTTGTCAAATGGAAACAATGTGAGTGACGTAATCCGCTTTATGATTAAATATGACCCGCTCTGATGGGAATGAAAATGTGACGTGCCAATTTCCATACTATATAATTCTTCACAATATTCTACTACCATGTGATGTTTGCTAGCCCGCGTGCGTGATGGACCTACGTCCTTAACCCTTTTCATTCTGTGAAGAGATCAGTTTCTAACAGGGGAAGGATAGAAGAATTGAGGGTGATCATAATCTCTCTTTCTACATGACAGTAGAAGGAGAATTTTCTAACAGTAGAAGGATAGAAGAATTGAGCGTGATCATAATCTCTCTTTCTACATGATAGTAGAAGGAGAATTTTCTAACAGTAGAAGGATAGAAGAATAGAACGTGATCATAATTTCTCTTTGTACATGTTACGAGAGATTAGAACAAGTATGTATATTGAAAATGAGTGAAGTAGGTTAAACCACGATAAAATCTATATATATAAAAGAAAATCGTGTTAGTTACTTCACTTATAGCTCAAGAACGGCTGAACCGATTTAGCTGAAAATTGGCAGGGAGGTAGTTAAGAGCCAGGAGAAGGACATAGGATACTTTTATCCTGTTTGTTTTTTTTTTTTTTTTGTTTTTTTGTATTCTTCTTGCATCACGGCTTTGTCGGGAAAGATTCGATCGTCTTGGTCGCGGCATTATTAATTAAACTTCACTTCACCTAAAAACTCAAATTTTCAACCATACCGAGTTTTATAGTTCACTTCACTTCACTGTTTATACGTCAGAATTAGCAATTTATCTAATTGTCATCCATACTTCATTACATA